>ML792193.1:380147-414416 GCA_009831015.1 Picea engelmannii
CTACTCACAATCTATCTTGACAAAGCAAATCTTAAAGCCACTCTAACCAAGCCAAAGCTAACAAGCTTAAGAACCAACAAAGCTAACCCAAGCTCAAGCTAACTTTCTCCATGAGAACTCCTCTCCTTTTATAAGTTGAAGAATATAAGGCGAGGAGGTTAGGATGATCCCACTAAATAATGAAAGCGAGTAAGATCCAAACCATTCGGATGCCACCTCACCATAGAAGCTTCTCCTTCTAGAAGATTCGAGAAAATGCTCATTTTTCCCACGTGGTGGAATTATCGCACCCTTGCTATAGAGCAACCGGCAAACACCTCGCACCCTGGCTATAGTGCAACCTGCGAGAATGTGTCATTCTCGCACCCTACCTATATAGCAACCTACGAACTTCCCTTTTTATAAGGTTTTTACATAGGAAAAAGCAATTTCTTTTCTCAGGAGAAGTTATTCTCCCTTCTCTCTTTAGGAACTCAGGCCACTGACCCCTCTGAAGGCAACATATAGGTTTACATCATTAACGATCATAGGGATGACGAAAATAATGTGTAACAGAGGACACGTGCACCCTTGGGAGCTATAGAGCTTGAGGAGATCAACACCAAATGTTGGATAAAAGGTACGGTTTCCGACTGAATCTTTCATTGTTTTATGTTCATCTGTTTTGGAATGTTTTGGGTAGTGTAGAAATTAGATTGAATTTTAGGGAGTCATTTTCTCTTTCTATACTTTAAACCCTTGTATATTTATAGGGGGATTTTCCCGCTACTAGAATTGGAGACTCCACTAGGGAGTCTCTATAGGGTTTTCAAAGGAGTTTTTTTGGGTTTTTAATTGTATTCTTGATTGCCTTTTGAGTTTCAATCAAGTTTACTGAGTGTTTTAAGGGTTTCTAGTCACTTGCAAGGTGCATAGAAACTTTCCTTGCTCTGTTAGTCTGCCTAGTCTTTTTATTTTTCAAAAGTCTCATAGGTTTATGCACCCTGTTTTGGGTCAACCCACGTACATACGCTCTTTACATAGTAGACAACCCACATACATACGCAGGATGCTGATGCAACACCATGCGTCTCTGTATCTTGAAAATATTTTTTAACAAAGAGAGGTCTGTCTCTTTATTTATAGAAGTTTTTGATTCTCGGGACTTTCTTGAACCTGTCAGAGTCTCTGTCTTTGGCCATAGCTTGGGTTAACATTTCGTTTAACTTGTTACTTAGTTTTATTTTGTTTTCCCTATAAGGTTTAGAGAAAAAATTAAAGTTTTAGATCCTCTTTTTGGTTTCTTGGTTGAATCCCTGCATTTCCACAGTTGTCTTAGGGTCTTTATCAATCTTGGTTTCAGTTTTCTCTTTGTTCCTGTTTCTTGCTTTGAAAAATGAAAAAATGTTTTTACTTCGGTTTTTCTTGTTAAAGCAGTTCGAAAAATAAAAAAAGAATTTATTTTCTTGCATTTAGTTTGGTAAAGTAGTCAAGGTTGTTGTTTGCAAAAAAGGAAAGAGTCTTCGTTTAAAATTTCTTTTCAATTTCCTGAAATACAAGTAGTTTTTCTTAGTCAAACGAAATAACTTTTTAGGAAACTTTTAACTACGATATCTTGAAACATTATTTAGAAAAGTTGAATTTTACAAAGAGTCTCACAAGCTTTGCTTTAAGTTCAAAGTATATTTTTTCTTTAAAATGCTTTAAAGTTATCTTCCTTATTCGTCCCTTCATAACACCATCAGTTGCATGACCACACCCTTTGTGTAAATCAAGCCTTAAAATTAAAAATTAACTTAAAATATATTATACTTTCTGTTTGTAGGGTTCACTAACTAGTTTAGGGTTTTAGGGACTTGAATTAGGTGTGAGGAGGAAACTCTTCAAGGCCATTTTAAAACAAACATTGGAGTTTGAGATAGGGAGTGTTTTGAGTCCAACATCATAAGAGTTAGCTGGGACCCTCCTCTAACACATGGGATAAACATGAAGTCGTGTGAGGAAAGGAAGAGGAGACAACTCCTCCAAATCCAGACTAAGCGTAGTGGGGATTGTATATTGAGGGTCTTTCTTGGGAAAAATACTGATCACATTTGCCTACGGAGCTTCGTGGACCTCGAATCTGTTCGAGATCCTCAGTTTTCTTCCGGACCAATTTCTTTCGTCAACCTTTAAGGGCTTCAAAATTGTTATCCTTCTCATTACAATCTTCTCGATTGTCGATTGTACCTGCCTGGTGACTGACTGCGAGTTGGAAACCTAGTTGCCTATATTTTATAGACTTACACAGGTGACTTTGTGGGTATACATCGGTACTTAGGGTGGACATCAGATCGTGATTCATAGAGTATACCTAGAGGGTGCTTCCATGTTCGAGTTTCACTTGCACCGGTTAGTTTCTCTAGTGTCGATTGGTGTAACCATCCTTCCCACTAGTTAGTTGACTGCTTGATTTATCTTTAGGAAAAATTTTAGTGTGTGATTTGTGTTCTACACTAGTCAAGCCTTACTGTGTCATTTGATCATTTCACAAAGTGGAATATCAACAACTCTGTCGGTCACGAAGGATTCAGGGCCTGTTGCCAATTACTTTGGAGCTACCTTCGCCACTATTGAGGCGAAGACTTGATCAAGAAGGATATTTCGAAGCGATTGGGCCACAAGAAACTATGTCTGATCCTACTCCAAGCGGAGAATTTTCGACTCCGGAGGAATCCATCATTTCTGACCTTGAGACTGAAGGTTCCAGGCCAACAAATCCTCCGATTACTGACTTGTTGATGCCAATCTTGATTCAGATTGTCCTTCGCGAGGTGACATCTTCTGAGCACCAACTAGTTTGATGAGTGACAATGGATGTGAATGCTGCTGCTTCATCTAGGAGTCTCCGTACTCTTGTTACGACTACTACTAGAGGGGGCATCCTACCTCCTCCCCCACCTTCTCCGGTCATGACCTCAGTTGTCTCGAATCCCAGGACTTCGGGAAGTGGTATGATACCTTTAACAGATTCGACCACTGTTTCATTTACTTAGAACACGACAGGGGCTCCCTTCTCATATGGGATGCCCGACTTTGATACGAATTCGGTTCTTACTTATTCAATCTTACAAACCATGGGTCTAGGGGAAGGGAGATCCAACACTCCCTTGCAAGGGTCAACTTGATATTTACTTCCCCTTTTAATACTATTCATTACGGTGGGGGTCATATACCTCGTTTGTCCCCTTCGCTCGGTGACACTTTTCAACAACCAATCGGGCCTAACACTAATTATAGCTTGTTTGGTGGAGGTAGTTTAGGAACTTTGTATTATACAACGCCGGTGGGATCTATGTCACTTTCTTTGGTTGGTGCATTTAGGAACAATGATTTTTCTTTGGTCACTTTCTCGACTGGGGGCAACCTCAAATTTGGTAAAAAAAACCCAGTGCAAGGTAGCATTCCTTCACAGGGAGCGATGACTAGAGTATACTCCACACAGGGTCTTTGGAATCCTTTGCAAGGCTCGTTTCCCTCACCAGGAATGTTGGTGGGGGGTAACCCCTTCCATACTTATTGGAACCCTAGGTAAGGCTCTGTACCTATGCCCGTCGGATCGACTGGGGGCATCCCGTACCAAGATCCTTGGAACACAACACAAGGAGAAATCCATGCATAGATTATGTCATCCAATTTCAAGATTTAGCCAATGAAGCCCCAACAGATGCAATTTCCTTTTGCTGATCAAGGCCACGGTTTCTACCAAAACCCTAGCAACCAGTCCAAATTTTCCTAGAAACCTGGTGCCAAACAAAATCCAGGGCCCTCTTTTCTTGTAAATAATTCACAACCGAAAGTAACCTTTATGGAAACCATGCATTTGCTAGAATTTTCAATATTACTAAATGAACCGATCTGTCACGATCCGCATTGCCCCCCCATTCCAACTAAGTTTCCTTCGGATATTCTGAAATTTGAGGGAAATCCTGGCGAAGATCGAGGTGATCATGTGATTACCTTTCACTTGTGGTGCTCGTCAAACTCACTGAAAGACGACTCCATTCAGTTGCACATTTTTCAATGCACTCTTATAGGGGGTGCTGCGAAGTGATATATTGAGTTTGATGGCTTTAGGTACTCTTACTTTAATGACTTGGTGATGGTATTATTGAACCATTTCCAGTTACACATGAGATACGATGTTGACACCGAACTGCTGGCCAACTTTGAGAAAACCAAGGCCGACCACATCTCTGATCATATCCAAGAATGGTGGGGAAGAAAGAGCTTGATTAAGGTCAAGGTACCTTCTACTTTCTTGCTTGAGTGGTTCTTGAAGTCTTTGGTTCTCTGTATATCCAAAGACGTAGCAACTTCCGGGGTGTTTTTAGAAGAGGAAGCTATTATGAGAGCCCAACAACTAGAACTGATCTACTCTCAGTCTAGCATTCTCTACGAGATCTTTCCAGATGTGCCACGGTATACTCTTGGTAAGGCCAAACAAAAGTATGGGCCCCATGCTAATGGCATTGTGGGCTCAACACAAAGAAATTCCATGGATCTGTTGTGAAATTAGTTGCAACAATTGTCGATATAACAAACTGTGGCCATCCAGACTCCTAGTTCAACTGTCCCTGCTACCTAGATGTCAGATGTACACAGTGTGTAGTCGACTAATCCCAATGCTAACTAGCAGGCCGATGAAAAGAAGAAAATAGAAAATAAAAATGGTAAAGGGGATAAAAAGGATGCCAAAAATGCTGGTGGGGAAAAAAATGAGAAGAATAAGTTGAAATATCCGTGTAATCTCTGCACAGAAGACCACCCAACTCACCTATGCCCTCGGTTTGTAGAAGCCTAGAAGGTACTAGTGCAACAAAAACCTATTGTGTTGAAAAACCTTTTCCCACAAGGGTAAAATATGGCTAAGGCTTCCACATCCACAAGAGTGATAGGGGGTAGTCAGGGACCCCTCACGCCTACCACTAACAACTCAGCCTCGAACATTTACATGATAAACACCGATGCTCATTTATAGACCATGACTCATGACTGTAGAACACTAGAATCTGTCGAGAAGGGAAAGGAGGCCACTAACCCATCAAATCCTCTCCAAATTGATAAGGTAGTGGGTGAAACAATGAATCACATCCCTAAAGGTGCGTTTAAGAAGGCTTCCCATAATCCAAATGCGAGGGCTGCTCAAAACTACTTTTTCGTGGAGGATCTTGCACAGAGCCCTTGTGTGATGTTTGCTATGGAGTTCCTCTAGAGTTTCCCCTCATAGAGAAAAACTATGTTTTCCACCTTGGGAGTGACAAAGACTATTAACCTAGGAGTGATAGTTTTCGATCCAACCGACCTAAAACCTCGTCTTCCTCACCACATTGCCTTTCAGATAGTAGTCGCTTACACCACAAAATCCTTTACACAAAACATTTTCCATACGGTGGTTGATGAGTGTTGAGACCTGAAATTGACATTCTCATTACCCTATTATACTCTTCACATATACCTTTTTGGCCTACCTAAAGCTTGAGTGAATGACAAGAATGCTACCAATTGCCAGTAATAAGGTCATAAGGTAAAGTATGGTTAATTCATGCATTTTTTGGTTTATTGAGTTAAGGAATTAAATATTTCATGTACTAATGCTCGATTTTTCATATGTGAATCTTTGACCTCTAGATGTCTAGCGTTCCTATACCAGATCTTTCATGATCCGGTACCTGCGCACCAAGTCTGCTGTTGTCCGAATCCGGTACCAAATGCATCTGGTACTAAATCTTACCTGTTGTGATCCGGTACCAACAACATGCACTGTTATGATCCGGTACCAACGACCACGCACTGTCATGATCCGGTACCACCTTTTTCACCCTGTCGTGATCCGATACCATCTGCCTATTACGAAAAGGTACTAATATGGAAGAACCTAATGCACTAAGTTAAGTGCCAGATCTTGCCTAAGTCAATTGGTGGACGTCTATTTGTTTTAGCAAGGATATGATAAGAACAGTTTGTTAATTGCCTCATCCTCATGCACTTCGTGTCATGAGGATGAGGCTAAATATGTAACCGAATGATTAAACTTAACAACTGATTGATTTGCAAATCACTTCACCTCCTTGTGTTTCACGATTCATACTATTAAATAGTTGTGGCAAGGATGGTAGAAGGGTAGGAGAGTTAGCATACCATCAATATGTAAGCAACGTATGATAGTATAGAACATATCCTGAGTGAAGATTAATGGAATGTCATTTTATCTCCATATTCTGATTATCTATGATTAAGAATGAGTTGAATTGTTAAAGAGAGTTTTGATTTTATGTTTTCAAGTGTGAGTGAGAGTAATGTGTGTGTTAAAAGAAAGCTTCTTGTAGACTTCAGTAGCTGACTTGTTGAAGTGGCAAGGGCCCACCACCCAACAAAGGTTAGCCTCTTCGTAGATTATCATTAGTGTTTGTTTTCAGTAGTATAAACATTGAATTAGCTAGAGCTTTAACTATGTTAGATGATAGCAGTGCAACTTAGATTAAGATTTCCATTCTATAATTGCTTAGAGATCTTTAATTTCTCTGTTTTTGCATATGTCATGTTTCTGTTCTCATGAATTTGATTTCCTTGAGTGATCATAGCTATTGGCAGCAATAGTCAAAACTACTTGGATAAGAACTAGTGAAGTTCATTGTGAACCACAACAGAACCAACATATTGACTATTGAACTACCCATGCTATGTTGATTGATGTGTGATTTCCTTTAAGAAAGTGTGGATTGCATAATTAGTTTTCTGGGTCAAACATCAGAGTTGATCTATCAAACCAATTCCATCTCATACTTGCATGTGCCATAATGGAATAGATAGCCTCTCTGTGAAGGACAACCAAAGTGCATTGTAGTTTGTTATTTTGATTTGTTTCCATCATACATAATCTAGTTTGATTCTATACTCGTGACATTAGGAATTACCTTTCTTACTGGTGTCTTGTAACTCTGTTGATTACGAATCTCAGATTGATAATTAATGAGTGAATTATATTAGACATATAAGTAGCACAACATTTTGGCTTTGTTGATGGGGAGTTGTAAACGGTAGGAAGTAATTCTTAGCTTAGATTGTTTTCATAAATTTTAATGTTTTTAAAACGCTGCTTGAGGGAGGAGGATAAAACGTTTAAGATGTGAGTGAAGAGACACACGACCACTAGAGTGGGGTTCTCCGAAGCCAGGTTTCCTTCTTACCTTCTAGATAGAATTAGGATTTCAATTCAGCTAAACTTTCCATTTTATGCATAGATATAGAGATAACAAGGGTAGATTTGTAAGCTCCAAAGATTCAAAAACAAACCCCCCCACTAATCCAACTGACACTGGTGCAGGAAAAATTCCACCAACAAAAAATTCAAGGGGAGCCAACGAGGCTCCAGAAGGAGAACCTAAAATGAAAGAATCATTATTGGGACAGGTAGAACGTGAGTCTGCTGAACATTTAGGAGACACAAAAAATCCAGTTTCTGAACCATCCATCAGTAGAATGGCAGAAGAAGAAGGAAATGCAGTTACAGAGACTAAAACCTTTGGGTTTCCAATCTTGGATATTTCCAGAAACATTAGCATGAAGAATATCCCATTATCATCGTTACCCACTTTCAGAGGTATGTCAACTGAAGATCTAGATTTATTTTTATTCGAATTTGACATATTATGTAGAAGCTATAACTACTCAGACGATGCCCAAAAACGTAATCTTTTTCCTACTACAATGAAAGACTCGGCCTTAGATGGTTCACGAGCTTAGGAGAAAATACAATCCTTTCTTGGGATCAAATGAAAGACACATTTTTACGAAAATACCAAGACTATTGTAAGGATAATGTTAAAAATGACATTTTAAAAATGCATCAAACAGAAGATGAAAGTCCTGAAGACTACTTAGAAAGGTTCTTATACAACTATCAAAAGTCAAAACTATTCACCTCAGACCCAGCTGTAGTAAGAACTGTATTCTTGAAAGGTCTTAGGGATGGTTGCATAGAAGTTTTAAACTTGTTGAGTTCAGGAGATGTACACCAAAAACCTTTTTCAGAAATTGCAGATTACTGTAGGAGATACTCAAGAGGATAAACTAAAATAGGCAAAGGACCAAGAGATCCTTTTAGCAGAAATACAAAACAAAGTTTAGGGACTGTCACCAGAACTGAGTTAGGAAACTTATTGGAAAACTTTAAAACATACATCTTGAGCACAATAAGTAACCAATTAGATACTCTGAAACTGAAAAAGAAACAAGAAGAAGATGCTTTAGCAATATTTTGTCATAGATGCCGAAAGAAGAACAACAACGAGAAAGAATGCCCATTAAATGTCATAGAAATCTATAGTCTGTGTACAATAGAACACCCCACATCTGAGTGTCCAACCTTGCTTGAACTACAAGCCATGTACAGGGGAGGAGGAGTCTCACAAGAACAACCATACCCTTCTAGAAGACCTTGGAGAGCCCAAAATCCCAATATATTTTATGATCCTAATACACAATATCAACAACAACAATGGGGTCCTTCCCCAATGACTTATCCACAATGGAAACCTCAACAAACTTAGCCTTGGCAACAAGGTTGGAGGGGATCTATGTATGGAAATCCCTCTTACCCTACATATCCATAGTACCCTGCAAACATTTCCCAATTACTACCTGGATTCAACCCACCATAGATGAAAGATTTACTCCCACCTCCTATACAACAACAATTTACAACCCCCTTGAATCCTAATCAACAATAAGTATCTATAAATGCCAATCAACAACCACAAAACCAAGCTGCCCACAATCCTCCAAGACCAACAACAATCCATGCCCAACCAATCCCTAACCCCAATAATCGACCCACCCACCCTATGCAAAATACATAAGTTCAAACCTTTCCCACCTATGAAATTCAACTACGATCAGGGAAAGTGGTGAACCAATCAGATCCTGTAGTAATAATTCAGGAAGAAAATGATAATTATTCTGAGGAAGAAAACACTCAAACCAACCTTGTAGAAGAAGAGGCCTCTCCTCCTATCCCAATCACTTCTCAGTCTGTACGAGTACCCCAACAAATTAATCTCACACCTTACCCTGAAAGACTGTTAGTGAAGAAACCCGACCCACCCTTGCACAGAGATATAGAAGATGAATTACGAAATGTGTGCATAAAAATACCTTTGCTACAAGCTATTAAGGATATCCCTATTTACGCCAAAATTATAAGGGATCTTTGCATTAAGAAACCAAGAAGGAAGAAGAAGGAACCTCCTCTTGTTCAGGTAGTGGGACAATTATCTGAATTTATTTATGAAATGCCATACAAATATAATGACCCTGGAAACCCAGTTGTCACTGTTGAAATTAATGGTATTTCTCTACCAAACACACTCATTGATTTGGGTGCAACTATCAATGTAATTCCTTTTGACACTATGCAAAAGGTCCAAATCAACTAGTTAAGACCAACCCAAACCATGATCGATTTGGCAGATAAGTCAGTCATTAGCCCTACAGGAAGTCTAGATGATGTCATAGTCACTCTAGCTTCTTGGGAATATCCAGTAGAATTTTTAGTCATCTATTCTAAATCATCCTCCAAACCAGGACACCTTGTGGTTCTTGGATGCCCTTGGCTAGCCACAACATATGCCTTTATCAGTTGTCGGTCTAGTGAGATGACTATATCCAATGGCACACATAGCCAAAAACTTGTCCTTTTCCCTCCTGCCCAACCGAAACAAGAAATACCTATTTGGTTAGAAAACCCTTATGGAGAGGAAGATTGCATCAGACCTCTGTTAACACTTGAACAAGTAAGAGGAATACAAGAACAATCATATGAACAACTTTTAAGCTTATTTTTGGTTGACACAAATTGCATTGAATACCCAAGGTCTTTTGTAGAATTGTCAAATATTTTTAGTTCCGAATTTCAACAAAATTGACACCCTGATATCACTCAATTATACACTTTATCACCAGCCTCCTCAGATAAGGAAGAAACTACTAAACTTGTTGAGATTAGCCCAGGAAAATCTTTGTATATCAACTCTAGTTTGGAACCAGAACAAAAGACACAAGTGATTGAAATGCTCCAAAGACAATTTGATGCCTTTGCATGGGATTATGCAGACATGAAAGGCATTCACCCTGACACATGCACACATCATATCTACACTAATGACAAAATCAGACCATTTAGATAGCCTCAGTGAAGGATGAATCCAACCCTTAAAGATATTGTAAAAGAGGAATTGCAAAATCTCCTTTGAGCCAATCTCATATACCCCATTTCAGATAGTCAATGGGTATCTCCACTTGTCATAGTTCCCAAGAAAAATGGTAAGTGGAGGATATGTGTAGACTTCCGGGAGTTAAACAAATCCACCCATAGGGATTACTTTCCCTTGCCATTTATCGATCAAGTGTTGGATACCCTGTCCGGAAAGAAGTATTTTTCATTCTTGGATGGGTTTAGTGGTTACAACCAGATACAAATAGCACCCGAAGACTAGGAGAAGACCACTTTCACCTACCCTTGGGGAACATATGCTTATAGGGTGCTCCCTTTCAAACTTTGTAATGCCCCAACCACTTTTCAAAGAGTTGTCCTAGCCATTTTCTCTGACTTGACCAATGATTGTGTGGAAGTATACATGGATGAATTTATAGTCCATGGACAAGACTTCCAGGAAGCATTGGCCAGTTTAGAAAAATTCTTGATTAGGTGTAAGGAAACTAACCTTTCCTTAAGTAATGAAAAATAAAAAATGATGCTCATTGAAGGTATTGTTTTAGGACATCACATTTCCCGTTCTGGCATGAGAGTTGATCCGACAAAAATTTATATCATCACACAAATCAGAATACCTTCCTCACAAAAGGAAGTCCACAACTTTTTAGGACATGATTGCTACTATAGAAGATTCATTCTGAATTTTACAAGCCTAACTACCCCTTTATTTAAATTATTATCTAAAGAAGTTGAATTTAAGTGGGATGATGAATGCCAAATATCTTTTGAAATTCTAAAACAAAAATTGTCAACCACCCCTGTATTAAGAGGACCAAATTGGTCCCTTCCTTTTCATATCTGTACCGATGCCTCAGACACAGCCCTTGGGGTAGTCCTTGGACAAAGAGAAAATCAAATGCCCTATGCTATTTACTCCATTAGTAAAAATCTGTCTCCAGCTGAAGTTAATTATGCGGTCACAGAAAAGGAATTGCTAGCTGTAGTCCATGCTATCAATAAATTTAGACACTATATTACAGGATATCAAGATTTTGTACACACTGATCATTCAACCATCCGATTCTTAATGAACAAACTTGTAACAAATCCTAGAGTTACACGATGGCTCCTATTATTACAAGAGTTTAATATCAACATTATTGATAGACCTGGTAAAGCTAATCTTGTGGCTGATTTCTTATCTAGAATGATTCATCTGGGAGATAATGCACCAGTAGAAGATACCTTTCCTGATGAAAATTTATTTTCTATTTCTACAGTCACTCTGTGGTATGCAGATGTTGCTAACTATCTTGTGACAGGGAAGATGCCTTAGAAATTGTCTCCTAGAGAAAAACATAAAGTAATTCAACGAAGTGCAAATTACATGTGGCACGATGATTGCCTCTACAAAACAAGACCAGATTTGGTGATCAGGAGATGTGTAAGGGAAGATGAAATTCATGATATTTTACAAGCCTGCCATGATGGCCCTTGCGGAGGACACTTCGCAGACAAAAGGACTGCTTACAAAGTTCTGCAATCAGGTTACTACTGGCCCCATATTTTCAGAGATGCTAAAACCTTTGTATCCAATTGTGATGAATGTCAACGAATGGGTAATCCTACTGCACAAGACCAAATGCCACTTCAAGCCCAAGTAGTCATTGAACCATTCAAGAAATGGGCATTAGATTTTGTAGGGCCCATTAACCCTGCATCTAAAAAGAAAAAGTATATACTTGTATGCATTGACTATGTGACTAAATGGGTTGAAGCAAAGGCTTTACCGGCTACAAGTGAACAATTAGTGGTAGATTTCCTTTTTAATGATATCTTTACTAGATTTGGTGTACCACAATAAATTGTGACTGATCAGGGAACTCAATTTACCTCTCATCTAGTCAAAGATATTACAGAACAGTACCAAATCAAACACAGGAAATCTACACCCTATCATCCACAAGAAAATGGACAAGTAGAATCCACCAACAAAGTTATTGATTCCATTCTTACTAAAATAGTACAACTGTACCATAAGGATTGGGCTGGCACATTATTAGAAGCCTTATGGGCTTATAGAATCACCTAGAGGAATACAACAGGACATACACCCTATGAGTTAGTATATGGGAAGTAGGTGCTCCCCCCTATAGAATTTTAGATCAAAACCTTCCAGACGACAGTCCAAGTTGGCATGAACTTGGATGAAACCCAACAACAAAGGCTCTTGCATCTTAATGAGTTGGATGAAACCAGGCAGGAAGCACTTCAAAGGACTACCCTCATTCAAGAACAGAGAACAAAATGGCATGACAAGTATCTCAAAAAGAAAAATTTTCAACAAGGAGATTGGGCCCTATTGTATGACAACATATTCAAGAAATTCAAAGGTAAGTTAACCACTTGTTGGATGGGACCTTACGAAATTGACACTATATACGATAATGGTTCAATCAGGATAAAGACAATTGATGAAAAACAGACACCACTACTTGTGAATGGTCACCAGTTGCGAGTTTACAACAAACCTCTATCAAAAGAAGAATTCCTGACTCGTATATTACATAATTCAGACATGCAGATGATCATTAAGGAAGGAGATCCTCCTACTGACCCACATTGATTGATTGGTTTATTTGAAACTTTTTGTACATAGGTGTGGATCGAATTTTGTTAATAAGCTGAAGGCAACAAAAGACTCTTACCTCCTTTTGTTTTAATTTTGCAAATTTTCTTTTCTTTTGTAAGCAAATTTTTATAATCTATTTGATCCTTCATGAACTTGCTAAACATCAGTTGTAGGCATCAACAATATTTTGTTCTGTTTCGGTACCATAAATCCTGTTCTGGTCCAATACCAGTTCGGTACCAGAGTCTGTCCTTCTACAATACTATCAAGACATATTGACAAAGCATATTTCAAAATCTTATGATCTGAAGCATGAAGCCATGCAACGACCACTTAATATGGAACCACAAAGCCAAAATCACTATCAAATGGAAGCCCTTTTGTTGACAACTAAAGGGAAGTATTTTAATTTCTTTTGGTTCTGTTGCTGAGAAGTATTTTAATTTCTTTTGGTTCTGTTGCTGAGCAGTATTTTAATTTCTTTTGGTTCTGTTGCTGAGAATAACTTTAATTTCTTTTAGTTCTGTTGCTTAAAAACAAAATAAAAAGAGGGACACAATCTTTACCTATGATTTCTCAAAGAACCATAATCCACTTTAAAGACTAGAAGTTGCCTTTACCCAATATTTCAGCATGATTTAAAGGAAAAAATATATTATCCTATAAGAAACTATCTCACCCTAACCAGACTTCAATAGTATTCATTGGATTATCTTATTCAAGAGTAACATATGAGTATATGAACACTTTCTACCATGGGCACACTACCAATTTTATGGCAGAGGATGTACCAGTACCCCAAGGAAACTTTAGGTCATTCTCTTATGGACAACTTCAGACAAAATTATACATCTGGATCACTCTAAAGAAATAATGTGCATAAAAGTTTATTTTTCCTTCATACAAATCTTTAAAAGACATACAAAAGAAGAGTATATGCCTTCCAACCCAATACCATCCCACCCTGTAAAAAGGTTTTCAGACGAGCCTCCCCTGTCACCGTGCAAAGCACTCTTTAAATACAAAACCAAAATAGGTGACTATGGACAAGAAGCCTCTGATGGAAAAAGGGTTTAAGAGACTAACCCGCTGGGATATTGAATAGGTCTGTTGGCAGTGGGTACTGGTCTGTGGTATGGCTAGGCAAACCCATCAGGGTACTGAACAAGCCTGTTGGCAATGGGGCATTCTGCCTGGGGGAAGGCACCTCTTACTAATTATCACAGCTACCCCACCGGAGTACTAAACAGGCTTGATGGCAGTGGGTTCTGGTTGAAAAATGTCTCATCTATACTTGTCTGACTGAAAAATTCACTTTTTTTCATCCAAAACAAAAAGAGTAAGGGTCATTATTGACTTTCATGAGATACAAAACTCCAAATTAATCAGCAACATAATGTCCATTTGAGAATCACCCTAAGTCAACTTATTGGTTTGACATCTAAAGCCTACACTATCTAAGAAGGAAACTTCTTAAGAGTGGAGCCCTAACTAGGGAGTGTAATCTACTTATATTGTGAAATTTATCTATAACAACCAATGATAGTAAATCTTTGAAGCAAGTTAGGTGGGATCTGTTCTTCTGGAAAACATATATGTATTCCCTTGTTTCACTGCTGAATGCTACCTCTGTCAATACTCCATTAAAAGAAGGGCAATTTCATTTTTGGCATGAGATGCAAATATATATGTATTCCCCTATTTCACTGTTGAATGCTACCTCTGTCAATACTCCATTAAAAGAAGGGCAATTTCATTTTTGGCATGAGATGCAAACATATATGTATTCCCCTGTTTCACTGCTGAATGCTACCTCTGTCAATACTCCATTAAAAGAAGGGCAATTTCATTTTTTGCATGAGATGCAAACATATATGTATTCCCCTGTTTCACTGCTGAATGCTACCTCTGTCAATAATCCATTAAAAGAAGGGCAATTTTATTTTTTTCTGGCATGAGATCATATGATAAGTGATAAGTTGTACTTCTAAAATTTTATTGGTTTCTTTTGCTCTTATCATCTTTTATGATATAAAATGATTGACTCTTCTTGCCTACAGATATACATCATCTTCGGCATGGGGGAAAGGTCAAAGAGCCCCTTTAGAACTCTTTTCTAGACTCATATAATCCAGCTGCAGAACCAAATACAAAGAAGATAAGCACAAAATAACAGAAGTATAGGACATTCCCATACCAAGTTTTCAAGAAGCTTCAGTCTAAAAGGATGAATCCTGACAATTTACAAGCAGTCACACATGCTATGGGTATTGATCATACAAAGGTGAAAGCAAAGGTAACATGGTATTTATTTTCCTATGCTCATAAAACTACAATAAATATGAAAAGCTATACTAGATCTTACGACCTTAGTATTAAACCCTTGCGCCTATCCCTCATACCCATACACCTAAACCTAATTAATCCTCTCATAGCTCTTGAACATGGTTAAAGCCAAAAATCATATCAAAATATGAAGCATGCATAGAAATGATAAGCCACGAATATATTTCATCCTCAAGCAAATTCACGAACCTATCTTATACCATGAACCACGATCCAACATTACTTTCACCACCTGAACGTCCAATCACCTATCTCAAAATGATGTCTTGAACACCCAACATCTTATCCTCATCATTACAGTAACGGGTAGAAATTAAATAGCTTATCTGGTGGCGAAGCCATCCAGATAAGATTCATTTGGTCATAATTTTTCCTTGCAGTGCCCTCACTTAAACTTACCATTTGCAACACCATCACCATACTTCCCCCTGTCGTGAGTTTTTCTCCAGTCTCGAGCCTGCTCCTTTCCAGTACCAAACCCTTCATCAATTAACTAAACCCTTGTGCTACAGCCCAATCCTTTTCTCAACTTATAACGATGGTCGTTACTAGACACGAACCGGTTTTCCAAATTTATAGGGAAATCGAGGAATAGAAATTATGTCAAGAAAAATATGCTAGATTGGGGTGGATACCTTTTCTAAAAAAATTTACAGGTTGGAACGAGAAGATATCTCAGGAATTTATACAAGGTTATGATGGAGAAATGACACGTATAGGCAATCTACAACTGATAATTAATGAAGCAACTGTAAGGGAGGTTATGGGACTGCCTAGCAGAGGAGATAAATACTTCAAAGGTGTAGGAATTAACAAAGAAATGTTCCAACAATTCTTGAAGGCAGATCATCAACACCTTGACTGGAAGAAGGGGATCCCTAGAAACTACATCAAAGAGGAATACCATCCAATGATTACTAGTCTTCAACGATTTGTCACCTGTGAAGGCAGGTATGCCGTGAATTTCATTTATCACCTTAGGCTCCTATTGCATTTTGAAGGAGGCCCTGAAATCGATTTTCCATATTTTCTATGGATGAGTTTGAATAAAATGGTAAGAGGTGTTAAATCCATCTCCAAAATAGAGAAGACTAGCATCTACAATCAAGGTCTCATTAAAATGATAGTTTTTCATGAGCTTAGGAAACAGAGTATTAGTTGGAAAACCCTTATCACACAACACCTTCCCACAGAAAACAAATTTGTGGAAGAAACCCAACATGCTCCAAAGAAAATTAAGGAACCCCAAGAGAAAAAGAAAAAGAAGGATAAGACAACTCCACCATCATCTAGGGCAGTGAGCCAACATGAAAAGGTAGGGTCATCTTCCACAGTCAACAAGACTTCTAAAAGCTCTGAATCAAAAGGTAAAAACAAATTAGTAGAGGAGACTTCAACAGTGGTAGTTGAGAAAGAGGACCATCAAAAAATGATGAAGAAAAGGAAGCATAGCTCAGAAACTAAAAGTAAACAGTCTGTGGCACAACCCCCTATCACCATTTCACAATTAGAGAAGAAGAAAAGGAAGCCTATGAGCATCACTGATCCGATACCTCCTTGTAAAGGATCTACGAGAAGCATGGAAAAGAAAGGAAAAACAATAGTTAGTCCTCATACACAGGAAGATCCAATCGACCTTACCTCCCCTTCTGAGGATTTACCAAACCAAGATGACATCCCTAGTCTGACCGAAGAGAAAGCCACTATTACTTTATGTGGGATGAGGGAGGAAGTCGAGGAAAGGGAGTGCACCCAGCCAACAATGGTAGAATCAAAAAGGAACTTGACAAAATAACAAATGAAGAAAAGGATTGGGGAATTACAAAAACAAAATCAGGAACTCCATCAGGAAGTAAAGGAATATCAACTCTTGGATAGATATATCAAAAAGGAAAATGAGCAGTTGAAAGAAACCAACCAACAAATTCAAGATGACCATGAAGAGACCTCTAACAAGCTCAAGAAGGTATTACAACTCCTACAATACGTTAGGGTAATTAAAAGGGAGCTAAGAGAAGAGGCTTCAACCATCAATATCATTGATCCACCAAAGTAAAGAACACAGTCTCAAGTTTTGAAACGTTTTGGGTTTTGTTTTCAGTTGCATGAGGAAATGCAATGCTTTTGGCATGGGGGAATGTTGAGACTTGAAATTGACATTCTCATTACCCTATTATACTCTTCACCTATACCTTTTTGGCCTACCTAAAGCTTGAGTGAATGACAAGAACACTACCAATTGCCAGTAATAAGGTCATAAGGTAAAGTATGGTTAATTCATGCATTTTGTGGTTTATTGAGTTAAGGAATTAAATATTTCATGTACTAATTCTCGATTTGTCATATGTGAATCTTTGACCTCTAGATGTCTAGCGTTCCTGTACCAGCTCTGTCATGATCTAGTACCTGTGCACCAAGCCTGCTGCTATCCAAATCTGGTACCAAATGCATCCAGTACTAAATCTACCTGTTGCGATCCAATACCAACAACATGCACTGTTATGATCAGGTACCAACGGCCATGCACTGTCATGATTCGGTACCAACTTTTGCGCCCTGTCGTGATCCAGTACCATCTGCCTGTTACGATCCGGTACTAATATGGAAGAACCTAATGCACTAAGTTAAGTTCCATATCTTGCCTAAGTCAATTGGTGGATGTCTATTTGTTTTAGCAAGGCTATGATAAGAAAAGTTTGTTAATTGCCTCATCCTCATGCACTTCGTGTCATGAGGATGAGGCTAAAGATGTAACTGAATGATTAAACTTAACAACTGATTGATTTGCAAATCACTTCGCCTCCTTGTGTTTCACGATTTAGACTATTAAATAGTTGTGGCAAGGATGGTAGAAGGGTAGGAGAGTTAGCATACCATCAATATGTAAGTAGCGTATGATAATACATAACATATCCTGAGTGAAGATTAATGGAATGTCATTTTATCTCCATATTCTGATTATCTATGATTAAGAATGAGTTGAATTGTTAAAGAGAGTTTTGATTTTATATTTTGAAGCGTGAGTGAGAGTAATGTGTGTGTTAAAAGCAAGATTCCTGTAGATTTCAGTAGCTGACTTGTTGAAGCGGCAAGGGCCCACCGCCCAACAAAGGTCAGCCTCTTCGTAGATTAGCATTAGTGTTTGTTTTCAATAGTATAAACATTGAATTAGCTAGAGCTTTAACTCTGTTAGATGATAGAAGTGCAGCTTAGATTAAGATTTCCATTCTATAATTGCTTAGAGATCTTTAATTGCTCTATTTTTGCATATGCCCTGTTTCTGTTCTCATGAATTTGATTTCCTTGAGTGATCATAGCTGTTGGCAGCAATAGTCAAAACTACTTGGATAAGAACTAGTGAAGTTCATTCTGAACCACAGCAGAACCAACATATTGACTATTGAACTACCCATGCTATGTTGATTGATGTGTGATTTCCTTTCAGAAAGTGTGGATTGCATAACTAGTTTTCTGGGTCAGACATCAGAGTTGATCTATCAAACCAATTCCATCTCATACTTGCATGTGCCATAATGGAATAGATATCCTCTCTGTGAAGGACAACCAAAGTGCATTGTAGTTGTTATTTTGATTTGTTTCCATCATACATAATCTAGTTTGATTCTATACTCGTGACATTAGGAATTACCTTTCTTACTAATGTCTTGTAACTTTGTTGATTACAAATTCCGGATCATAATTAGTGAGTGCATTATATTAGACATATAAGTAGTAGAACAATGAGGATGCCTCGACTTGCGTGATGTTGTTGGCATGTTGGAAGGACATTGGCCAACCTGAGTTGTCTCTGTCACTTACGTTTCTTATGGATTTTGATGGTCTGTTGTTTAGACCACACAAAATAATTCCTTCCTTTCTCGTGCAGTTAGGGGGTAAAACTGTGTGTGTCAAAGTTGTAGTGGTCAATGTGCCTCTTGACTACAATATTTTGTTAGGACGAAGTTGGACTTATGTGATGCATGTGATGGTTGCCATAGTTTTTCAGGTCTTGTGATTTCCGCATGAGGGCCGAATTGTGACCATCGACCAATTGTCCTTCTCTCGTCCTGACCCTTCATTGGGGGCTTCCACGGTCCTGATGATTGATAACCCGCAGCCTAAAATTTTCAACTTAGGTGTCATTTTGTTTCCGTTTTTGATGGGAAATTTTTATTACCCGTTGCCTTCCAACGATGTAAATTTTATATCGTTTTTTCCTGACCAGCCGAAGGCTGCAATTTTTCAAGTGTCATCTTTTAGAATGAGCTACTTTCATGACCCGTTAACTTTACCTTCCCCATCGACCTTGATGGAATGGATAGGGAACCTTGGCATGGCCATGCCCTTATCCGCGGATGAGGTTGCATACAACATTGTCCAGCAAGCCTCGACCAACCTAGATCCGACTCCCTAATAGGAGTTAGATCCAATTCTAGAGCCTATTTGTGCTCAATATTCTCTTACCACTCAATATCCTTTAGACTTGTTCTTTCCCTCTGATGAGGTGATTATTGAGGCAATCAATAGTCCCGATAGACTTTGGGATGATCTACATCATAGATATTATTTTGTTCCCGAGCTTAGGAGAGTAGAGGTGCAAGAATTTGTTTTGACCGTGATTTGAGATAGCCCTTGTCCTATCAATCCTCTAGCTACACATGGAGTTTACACTGAGGGTAACATGGCAATAATTGCTACAACGATTCCAATCGATATCTCCAGAACCCCTAGTATCATGGAGGTTGTTTTCATTGGAGGAGATTGCTCCCTCGAAGAGATTCTAATTTACATCGAGTTATTCAAGGAGTTTCTCGATGTTTTTTCTTGGTCTTACAAGGAAATGCCAGGCATTGACCCACGAATTTTCAAACACGAAATAACGACTTATCTTGATGCCAAACCAGTTTGACAAAATCTTCGTCCGATCAATCCTCAAAAAGCGGCAACAATCAAGGCAGAAGTAGAGAAACTTCTCAAAGCCCATTTTATCTACCCCATACAATTGACAAAATGGGTGTCAAACTCGGTTCCTTTCAACAAGAAACATGGCACAATTCGCGTTTGTATGGATTTTCGTGATTTGAGCAAGGCCTGCCTAAAAGACTATTTCCCAACCCCATTTATTGATCAGATTATGGATGAATGTGCGAGCTGAAAAGTCTTTTCGTTCATGGATGGTTTTTCAAGATATAATCAGATTCAAATCAAACGTGAGGACCAACATAAAATGACTTTTATTTGTCCTTGGGGTACGTTCATGTATCAGAAGATACCTTTTGACCTGAAGAATTCTAGAGCTACCTTTCAACAGTCCATGTCATTCTCTTTTCACAACCTCAAACACATAGTCAAGGCGTACCTCGATGATCTAGCATCACATTCTCGCAAGAGATATGATCATCTTTCCCATCTACGACTAATCTTTGAGTGATGTTGCTACTATCAGATTCACTTAAATCCTTACAATTGCAGTTTCTGCATGATGTCAGGTCATCTTTTGGGTTTCATTGTATTGACGATAGGGATCATGGTTGATCCTCTCAAGGTTGAGGTGATATTTCAATTGCCTCCCCTGTGCACAATACCCCAACTTCAGAGCTTATAGGGGAAAGCGAATTTTCTTCGACGTTTTGTCTCTAATTATGACGAGATCACTAAAGGGTTCATGCGTCTTTTGAAAAAATGGGTCCCATTCTGTTGGGATGACACTTCTCAATGCTCTTTTGAAGCATTGAAATGTGCCTTTATGTTTTCCCCTCTGCTCTGGCCTTCTTATTATAATAGATATTTCTTGTTGTATTTGGCTACTGTGGAGTCAACCATTGGCATGGTCTTGGTCCAGGAGAACGAAATGCTTGAAGAGTAACATTATATATTGTCTTAGCCAAGGCATGGTTGGACCAGAACTCAACTACTCTCATGTTGAGAAACTTGCTTTGGCAACTTTCCACGCTGTCCAATGGTTCCGTCACTATATTTTGCTTCATAAGACCACCATCATTTCCTTCGTCAACCATTTCCAATATGTGTTAACACGACGGGTCATTGGAAGAAATATCAGTAGATGGATAGTTATCCTACAAGAGTTTGAATTAGATTGTGTTTCTGTGAAATCTAAAAAGTCATTGGTCTTTGTTGAACTAATTTTGAAGCTGCTGGTCGAGTCTAGTGATATTATGCATGAAGAGTCACCTATCAATAGAGATATTTTTCTAATTGCATCTTCGAACCCCTGGTATGGATATATACTTATGTATCTCCAGACTTTGAATTCTGATTCTGCTTCTTTCTATGAGCGTCGATGAATTTGACATCAGGCGCGAAACTATCTTATACTCAATGACACTTTGTATTGTCAAGGCATCGATTTCATTCCTCGACGATGTCTCACACACGAAGAAGCATAGCTTGTTTTGAATGATTGTCACACTGGAGTATGTGGTGGTCATTTTTCTGGGTTGGAAACAACCAAAAAGATTCAATGTGTAGGTTACTTCTAGCCTTCATTAATAAAGGATTGTGTGGAGGCGGTCAAGAAGTGCCACTCATGCGGGATATTCTATCAGAAGATGCAGAAACACCCTGCTCCTATGTTTCCGGTCATTTCTATTGGTCCTTTCACCAAGTGGGGGATTGAATTTACTACATGTCACCCAAATTCAACCAAGGAGGATCGTTACATCATCGTAGTGGTAGACTACTTAACGAAGTGGGTTGAAGATATGCCGACATTTAGAAATGATGGAGGAACTGTGAATTTTTTCATCTTTAATTAGATAGTAGCAAGGTTCGATATCTTGGAGGAGATTATCACTGACCATGGAAGTCACTTCCAGAATAAAATGATGACTGAATTAACGTCAAAGCTCAAGTTAAAATAGGAACATTCATCACCCTACTACCCGCAGGTGAATGGTCAGATTGAAGCTCTGAATAAGTCTCTTAATATTATTCTTGAGCGGATGATCAATTCTTCCAAGTCAAATTGGAATTTGATGTTGTATTCAACGTTGTGGGCCTATCAAACGTCTGTGAAGACTGCCACCGATTTTTCACCATTTCAACTCGTATACGGGCTAGAAGCAGTCTTACCTATTGAATGTCAGATCCCTTATTTAAAGTTGGTAGTAGATTTACTTCCAGACACTTCATCACTTGAGGAACACCTTCTATATCTCGATCATCTTTATGAGCAACGTCGTGATGCAGCCTTAGCCAATGAAGCTCATAAGAAACAAGTCAAGTGTCAGTATGATCAATTCGTTCGACCTTGGATTTTCTTTGAAGGCGATCTTGTCATAGTCTATGATCAAGACAAATATCCCCTGGGGGAAAGAAAGTTCTGTGATTTAGACCTTTCATTGTGAAAGAGGTCTTAGAGAAGGGCACTTACCGTCTGGTTGATTTTGAGGGAAATGATTTAGTGGAGCCTAGAAATGGGCTCTACCTTAAGAAGTAATACTCTTAGGTTGGTCACCTTGGTGGCTTCTTGTATATATGTATAGTCTCTTATACATTGTTTCTCTTTTTTGTCTTGTGGACATGTAGTTATTTATGTCTTCTTTTTCACTGTGGCATATGTCAAGTGAATCAAAGGTTTACTTTGGGTTCACATACGACACTAGCTGACACACTCGGAGGATTTCTTCCGCAGCTTGGGTGATTTTCACAACTGGAGGCCAGTTGCTACATTCCAGAGGTATTTGTCTAGGTGACACGACCAATAATGTTTCTGAGTACAACACAATGATAGAATTTGTACGTGATGCTTTGTCACATGGCATTTATCTCCTTCGGGTTTACTTAGATGCTCAGCTAAATGTGTCCCAATTAAATGGGTTTTACTGCATTTATGATCCCACTCTTTACCGATGATTCCTTAGGGTACGTCTCTTAGAATGATATTTTGATTACATTACGTATATCCATGTTCCTAGGAGATTTAATCATTTAACAGATACTCTAGCTAATCGAGTTTTAGATTGGAATGTTGCTCACATATAAAAAGAAAATCACACACATACACATGTAAATACATTTGTAAAAACAATCTTATCCATAAAGCAAGAAAGATGTATATATATATATATATATATATATGTCCAAAAATATTGTTATGAGTACAAAAGTGGGCACGAAAGCCTGAAAAGTCATTGGTCTATATCGTTGGTCTTACGCCCTCAAAAAATATATATAGTACAAAAAGTGCCCTCGACACATCAATGGTCCAACACTGTCTAAGGTCGAGGCCTATTGGCCCTACTATAATGAACGAAGACGTTCGCAAGATGCCATAACAACTGGACCCAAGTTCGAGGCACCTCTACTACATGTGGTTGCATAGCTGGGGGGAGATCCTTGATCTCGACCATAGGAATGAAACGAGTGAGAGCAATGAGGTTCCGATCCACTCGTCATAAGATTCTATCAACGTCTCCTACTGGGGGTCCTCCCGCAACTACTGGTCCTCCTGTTGTTGTTGGTCCTGCCTCAGGTTGAGAGTGATGTCGAGTCCTGGCGAAGTCTGTCGATCGAACATGCCCCACATATGTACATAACAGATTCACGAGTCATTACTCTACACATGCATAAAAAGGATATATATATAAATTGAAAATATAATAAACTTAAAAAATATATGTTACCTATCTCGCCATGCTCTTCGCCGGGAGGCACAGGAATGTTTGTATCTAAGAGGAAGTTTCTCCGTACATAGGGGTAATCCTCGATCACCGGGATCTGACGTGCCCACCAATCAAAAAACTTTTCATTGAAGGCCTCTATAGTCCTCCCTCCACCCAGTCTAGGGAATAAAGCTACCCACCTGCTCACTGCTGGGAAGGAGGCTACATGCCCCCATACTGTCTCTTTGGGACTGAGATTAGGCACCCTCTTGAAGAATAAGGAGCATAAAATGGTACCAAACTCGAAGTTCTTGTTGGTATGCCTACGACAATCTGTGAGTTGTCTCTTCATGCATACAAGCATGGTAGTACTCCAGTAAAAGTTTTTTGCCTCAAAAAACTGAATTGCACAATGCATATGTGTGCGTGAGGCTTGATGGAGTGCCATGTATCCAGTAATCCACCCGATTATAAGTAGGATCACTCATAGAGAGACACTGGTGATATTGTGGATCAACACTTGAGAAATCACTTTCTCAGTACCAACCTCATATTACATGTTGATGTAATCCTCAATGTTGAATGACCCTCGAGGAAAAGTCCTCAGGTTGAATGGTTCCCCTCTTCTTGAGAGGTTGATCAGAAAATATATGTCCTCTGTAGTCGGGGTCAGTGATTGACCCTCCAACATAAAATCCTCTACATCAGGATGCCAATACTCCATGAGAGAATTGAGAAACCTCGGTTGTGCCCTCATAAAAAAACACTGGACAAATTTCCATAAACCACATTGTTTCAGTGTGGTGATGGCCACAGGGTCCTCCTCGACCAAGATATCAAGCTCCTCATGCTCTCTCTCCCTCTAGTGAACATACATCCTATCACATGAAAAATTGGAGAAGAGTTAATACTTGATTTTTTAATATTTTTTTAACAAAAAGGGAGGTGTACGCAGGTTGTTTACTACACAGTCGCATATGTACTTGGGATATTTATTCTTCTTCCTGAGTACATATGCGGGTTGGCCTTAGACAACTCGCGTACACACAGGCGTGACCCTTTTACAAGGGAATGCCCATTCCAAACATAAAATTAATTTAAAAGAAAGGAATTGAAATGTAATTAGAAGTTGTTTGTACTTACTTGGTCCAAATAGAAGGTTGTTTCATCCACTGTAGCTCTCAGAATCCACTCTTTTAATGAAGGGTTTTTTTGACCTTTTGGTTAATTTCCAATTTCCAATGGTGGAAATGAGCTGTCCACTTTTATTTCTAGACTTTTTTAGCCCTTTTTCCCCCTTTTTGGTTCCCTTTGTCATTTTTTCTTGACTTGGTGGATACTAGAATTCATTTCTGAGTTATCTAGTGGTCGTTCCAATACTTTTTTTGGTTTGGTAATTATTTTTGTGATTGGTTACATTTTCAACATTCTTTGGTAAAAGTCGTTTTTTCCAAATTTTGCATATAAAGTGTGACACATAACCTTCTTTGTTGCTTTAGAAGTGCCATAATTAGGTGGTAGAGCCTACCTCTACCTGGATGCCCTAGGTAGATCCTTTGTTGCATTTTGGTGTCCATGTTGTTAGTTTTGACTATAGGCTTGAGAGTCATCGATTAGTCCTGTCACGATTACATATCGAAGCCTCATTATTTTTCTAATCATCATTCTTGGTCTTACTCTCGATACTCCCTAATGAGCATGCTTTGTTATCTTTCAAGCTTGCTTTAAAATTCGAAAGCAACATCCAAGGAGACTGTATTTTTCCTTTTTGATTTTGTCTGGATTAATTGAGAAAAGTATCCCCCTAGAGTCTTCTTTAAGCCCTTTTCATACTATTTAAAAATGAAAAGATTTTCTAGTGATATTGTTTCCCTTCACGCTCGCCAAAATCAAATTTGAAGGCACATCTGTCTGACGGTAGTTTACCCCTTTTTCATTTCGGATGGTTAATTTTACGAATAAAGGTATGCTCTAGGAACTTCGGTTCACTAGAAGAGTATTCTTAGGTGTAATTTTAACCCTTTTTCGGGCCCGAGGGACTACTTTTTTGAAAAAGGAAAATTCTCCTTGGTTTTGGTTTATCACCTTTTTTGGGCCTTGGAGATTAATTATGAAAAAGGAACCACCTCGGAGTCCATAGTTAAGCTCTTTTCAGACTCCCTAAAATTGAAAAGATCGCCGAGTGACCTTGTTCCTTGACACTCGTTAAATTGGTCCATAAGAACATCTACTTGGCATGAGTTTAACCCTTTTTTCAACCAGTAGATTATAGAAAAAAAAGGTATGCCTCAGAAGATTCGTCTCGTCAGGAGAGTTCTCCTTAGTTACTTTTATACTTTTTCAGGCTAAGGAGACTAAAATCAGAAAAAGACTGTGATTCCATAGTTAATCTCTTTTCAGACTCCTTAAAATTGAAAATATTTCCGAGTGATCTTGTCTTTGTCACACTTGTTAAAATGATTTTGAAAATACGTCTTTTCGGTGTGAGTTTAACCCTTTTTCAAGCCGATTGGACTAACTACGAAAAGGTATTCCCTGGAGTCTTCTTTTGTGTTTTTTTAGACTCCCTAAACATGAAAAAACTACTGAGCTTACCTTCTCTGGGATCATAAAAATTTACATAGAAGGGGTCTGACTGTGTCATGCTTAATCGCATTGCGGGTCTCATCTTTACATCTTTGACCTAATGCTAGATCCATGTTTCTCTCAACATAACCTTTGAATCATTCCTTATATGCAAGCCTTGCAGCACTTCTTGCCTCTGCGACCTAATACCTTGACCCATGGAGGAATTTTCCTCGAATGTCCTTATCTTGCACATGTCTCCTCCTTGCGCTTGGAACCAGTTTGTTATCTCGTGACACTCGTTCCTCCTTTGTAACTTAAAATTCTTTAATTCTTTTTCAAGCTCGTTAAAAAATTGAAAAAGAAAAAAAGTCAAATATTCCAAAAAGAGGGGACGAGTAATAAACGTTTTTTTTCGAAAACAAATATAGTTGAACTTCGACAAAGAACATCCTTTTGTTTTTTTATCAAGCATTGGGATTTAGTATCACCTTAGGAATATGTTCTCTCTATGTAGATCTATGTCCTCCTCCCTTTGGTTACTCTTGCAAACATATGGAGAGTTTGCGGTGCCTCCTGCATCACAATTTATGTCAATGTCACGTTGCCTAAGTCTAATCATCTTTTGTGCTTTTGTCCAAGGGAAGTTTTACTGAACCTGAGTCAACCTTTCTTCAAGTTTTCTCTTGAATTTCATGATTCGACCATCCTGAGAGTCCAGTCAAGTCAAGATTAAAAATCAACGAAGTTCTCTTCCTAATCATCGAGATCCTCTGGTCTTTTCCCAATGGATTGTCGAAGACCTCATAGTAGTGAGTCCTACACTCCCATTGTACTCCTACCTGAGTTTTGAATATCTTGAAGTTGTTTCTTGAGCTATGAAGTTTTCATCTCCAGTCGCATGCGTCAATAGCTTCTTCAAGAGGCATATTGTACTTGTATATCTTTGATTGATTTTGAGATGTATATCTGATGTGTATAGCTCGCAACTACGCTTTATATAGTTATATGACATGGATTTGCAGTGTATTTTATTGGCATCCATGATTTAGTTCAACTGAGAATGGCTATGCCCACCTCAGAGAGATAATTGTTGTTTTGCAGATGGCACCTCCCAAACTCTGGTCCCGGGCTCACTCGATTTCGTGCATTCTCATTGGTGAAGATATTATAATGTGTTTTGGCCATTAGTTTCTCTTTTGACCTCATACATTAGGGGGAATTTTTTATAGCCCTAAGATTCCCTAGTCATGCATACATGGCATTGGCCTTACTACTTGCATAATTTTCCAAATCACTGTTGAGGAACTCTATTTAAAAAACCAATTTTTAGAGCATGTACACGCCCTGCTGCATTATTGATTGCATACATATTCTTGTTTCATGCTAGAAAACCTATGTACATACATTATCAACACACTAAACAACCCGCGTATACCTCCAAAAGTTGCAAAAATTAAAAAGTTGTAAGGAATTCGGTGGAATTTAAGGGCTATTGGAGATTTCCCAACCAATTCACCTGCTATAGCCCATCCCCCAACCGAATAACTATCCTTTCGTCATATAAAATGAGGTCTTAGGGTCTCATTCCATAATCAAGCATTAGAACGGTGAAACTCTGCCCAAATTCCCTTTCCTTCCTCGCCCAAGAATTTGCAGCCTTTTGTAAGTTACTGCCTCAACATTCCCTCTCTAGCCCCTTTTCTCCCATACAATCCATTCCCTTCCCTTTGAGGTGATCAATAGATTGTGAGAAGAGGCTTATTGAAGGTGCACTTGGAGCTTTGTTAAGAGGATCTCGGACTAGGTTCGTGGAGCGTCGGCCTGCAAAGGTTGTAATATTCAATCTTTGATTAATGAATAAAATAACCTCTTTTCCCTGTCCCAAATGATGGTTTTTATGTCTTTTCTTTGATTTATACATAAAAATTTATATCTAACCTTAATTTATGAATAGAAATAGCATGCTTGTAGCCTTGTTTTCCTAGTTGTGGATGTAGGTCAACTTTAGGAGGAGACTTGCAACCTTGGGAGCTACAGAGTTTGAGGAGATCAACACCAAATGTTGGATAAAAGGTATGGTTTCTGACCGACTCTTTCACTATTTTCTGTTCATCTATTTTGGAATATTTGGGGTAGTGTGAAAATTATATTGACTTTTACAAAGTCATTTGATCTATATTTAATTTAAACACTAGTATAGTTATAGGGGGATTTCCCTGCTAGCATATTTACATGCCAACCTCTAACTTCTCCAATTCAGGGAGGAAAAATGATCTATGACGCATATCTTTCCATGGTATTTTTGAATTGGTCATGGATTCAAAGATAACCTAATCTAAACGCATCTCAACAACCAAGAAATCATATGAACTATGGGGGTTGATGACCCAAATGGGCAAAGTGAATTGGTCATATTCCATATAATATTGGAAATTATGATCATCTTTCGTGGTTGTCGATTGGATATCATGGTAGGAAATCTCAATTGCACTCAATGACATACTTGACCCTAATGACCCACTATTAGATGGATGAGGCACTTGTTGGATTACTGAGAGGGCGNGTGAATCAATAATAGTGAAATTTAATCCTTTTTAACCACAATATATAATTTTTGTTTATCTTTATGATCAATTTACCAATATCATTCAATGAGTGCAGAATAAATGAACAATGAACAATGAAAAATCACAAACATACACAATACACCAGTATTTTTATGTGGAAACCCAATGTGGGAGAAAACCAAGCAATGATTTTTCTTATATGTATTTAAGAATTACATTCATTAGAAGCACCAAATTCCTTTTTTTTCGAGTTGCAACTGGAAGGAGGTTCCAACCCCCTATATTTTCAGAAGACACCTTGAGGAAATCTCCAACTCCTCAATTATCTGGCTACAACCAGAAGGAGGATACAACCCCCTATGTTCTCCAACTACAACTGTAAGGTGGATACAACCACCTATCCTTTCCCCATCCTGCCGCCATGAAATATAAGTGCTAAATTGATGATGAAACCACTGCCACATTGTCACTGTGAGATATACCACTATAAACTTGTACCAATCTGTGGCAACAACCTGTAACCAACCTATACCAATAGCCTATTATTAACCTGTACTTGAAATCATCATGTACCAACAAAAACCAACATATACATGACTTGTGTATGTTTAAGCTTGCGTATGTATGTGACATGTCTATATTGCAACCAATGTATGTACGTGACCTGCCTGTACTGTAACCTGCGTACACCTTCAGAAAAATAGGGTTTTCACCTTTCTGAAACTTAAAATCTTTGTTGCCTCTGTCACATCAACCTGTAACTTGTCACTGTGTCCAATATGTAGTTGTTCCTTATGCATACAACATCATACCTATCCCTTAATCGAGTGTATCTGTATCTCTCTAGTCATGTGCCATACATGTGTATACAATCATGATCAAGTGTAATAACCCTCACATGGACTAGACATCAAAACCTCACCGATATACAACCTCACACTACACAAACAACTTCACAACAAAAATCCCTCAATCATGTACCACAAAATCCCTCAACCATGTGCCAATAAATACAAGATATGCCTCAACACTAAAAATATGTACCAATGATAAATATCAGATATACTAGCACTGTATTTATGTAGATCTTGCTCATACAGTAAGTGCCATACAACTAATAGCCTCTCTAGGGAAAATCCTCAAACACCCATAACCATATCTCATGTAGACAAAAATATCCAACTACACATAAAAATAATACATATCTTTTGAACTTGTAGACATATTTGTTGTACCTGATCATTGTAGACCTTCCTGGGAGCTTTCTTTCAGACTCTAAAGACCTGACATATTCATTTCCTCAATATTTCATGGATTTTCCCAACTATACGTGACATCTTATTCAAATTGCATATGTGTGTGCCCTGTTCTTCTTCATCTCGCGTATGTACACGCCTTCCTCCACTGCAACCCGTGTACACCACAAAAAATAGGGTTTTTTCAGTAATTCTGCAATTCTAAAACTTTCACTGTCGACCCTCCTTTTCTACCTTAGACTTGCATAACTTCATATGTATGAATGATTACTTGCAATAAAATTTTCACAAATAATAGCTATTCAATGTGCTCATTAGATTCTAATAGGATACACTTGATTTCTTATTTATAATCTCCAAGTGGCTTCTTGAAGGGGCTATCTTCTAACTACCTTTACCCAACTTCCTTATTTTAGGGCTAACCCACTTCTAACCACTTGTCCACTTACAAACACTTTATCCAAAAATAGTAATATCACCACTTCTAGTTGCAACTAATTTATTTTTAATTATTTTCTTATTGCAACAAATTAACCCATGATTAAATCCTAGTTTCACCCACTTTGACTAGTTAGGAGCTTCTAGAATAATTTGACTTCTTTGGCCTTCTAGGGGCTTCTAGATAACTCATGAGGGTTCTCCAACTTCACAATACCATAACTCTCTAACCGTGAGGATTTATGTGACGTTCCACATATCACCGAAAATGGTACCACATGTACTATTCATCTAGAATATTCTTATCTGCAATTTCATTGATCTTCATTCCTTTATACCTAAAAAAAAATTGGGTCCCTTAACCATAATGTTGGGGATACCAAAATTTGATACTAAACTTGCTTCAAGGGATGACATCAATGAAAACCAACCTAATAAATCAACAATACCCCCCTTTGGCATTGATGGAAACGATGCAACAATGAAGTACATGCTCCCCCTATGACCATCGTTCCCCCTGGAATCATGCCTCTGTTATCTCTCCAAACATCTAAATCTCTCTCCATTCATATGAATAATTTTTACCCCTTTGACATCATGACAAAGGTAACTTCCTGTTGGGGTTGCTCCCCCTGACTGAACTGTCCCTGGGGATGCTCCCCTTGACTGAACTCTCATTGAAACTGCTCTCCCAAACTGAAATGTCCTCTTGATGGTGCTTCCTTGTGTAAATATAATACATATAAGATAAGCATTCAAAAGAATTAATTTTGCAGTGGAAACTACTTCGAGTCTCTATCGAAGATACTCAAAAGAATTAATTTTTGAGTGAAAACTACTCTGAGTCTCTATTTAAGATACTCAAAAGCTTCCCTTGGAAGCGGTTTTGTAAAGATATATGGAATCTGTTATTTTTTTCCCACATATTCAACTCTGATGTTATTCTATGCAACTTGTTCCCATAGAAAGTGAAACTTGATCAGAATGTGTTTCATCTTGGAGTGCATCACTGGATTCTTTGAGATATTGATGGCACTTGTGTTGACACAAAATACCAGAATGGGATCATCATACTCAATCTGTATATATTTCAATTTTTGTTTCATCCCTAGAGCTTGTGTACAACATGTTGTTGCTGCAATATACCTTGATTTGGCTGTAAAAAATGATACTGATGACTATTTATTACTTATCCAAGATACCAAACACTCACCCAAGTAGAAAGTTGCTCCACTTGTACTTATTTGGTCATCAATGCAACTTGCCCAATCTGCAACTATGTAGGCAATAAATGATACATCCTTTCCTTTTGGATACCATAATACAAACTCTTTTGTACCATTGAGATATCTAAATATCCTCTTTACTGCTAGAACATGTGATTCCTTTGGTGCTACTTGAAATCGTGGCACCTGTCCAACTGCCTGCATCACATTTGGTCTGGAAGCTGTCACATAAAGTAAGCTGCCAATCATTTACTTGTACTGCCTCTAATCTGTAGCATTTGAATCATCATATTTACTTAACTTGCAACTAGTTTGTGTTAGGGACCTAAACCCCTAACTTCTCATGTAGGTAGAATAATATATTTCCATGTAATAAAGGGCGATACTAGTTAATAAGGCCTATTTAATAAATATGAACAAGTCAATGTAAGAAGACCTAATATAAGATTCTGCTTCTAGAAAGATATTCCTCTAGAATTTTCTTTAGAAGATAGAATTAGTATAAATAAGAGTATAAGGTATGGGAGGGATTTGTGTTGAGAATTATTGTAATAGAGATATGCTCTGCTGGAGGTTTCCCTCTCGAAGAGGCAAGTGAATATTGTTTCCTTTCAATAAAGGTATTATTTTGGTGTTGTGGTTCCATATATTCTATTGTTTCGTTGCTATATTTATATTCTCTATTGTTATTCTATTGGTATTCACTGCAATATTCCTATTTTATGCTATTATAATAGGTCTGGTGCCTAACAAGTTGTATCGAAGAACTTTCCTTGGCAGGATTTGTGGGTTAATCTTTTTTCCAGCATAGAGACATGTTCTGACATATTTAAGATACATAGATCTGTCGTTCAGTGCATAAATCCACAGTCGAGGAAGCATACACACAGGAAATACAAGAGGTACTTAGGATCACATTGTTGGACACCCTTGTGACCCCTGTTGGTACCCCTTTGAGTGGTATCACATTAGACAACACTTGTATATAGACTTGTTCTTCCACGTACCTCTATTATATCGAGAGAACCCCTAGCTATCTTGAAACCAACCATAGATCAACCGATTGGATGCCTGAATTCTATAATTCCACCGAGAACAACACTCAAGAAGATACTCTCTAGTACATGGGTAGTCGGGTAGTACAACCAAGGGCATGGTCTAGCTTCCTCAGTTAGTGCCCTCATATATTCGGCTGAGTACTATTGTTGGACCCCACACGTATATCAGAGAGCTATAGAACATGGAAAACCCTTGTCTGTAGGAACCCTGAAAACTGTAACCCTTGGGAAGGAAACAAAACAGAAAAGGAACATAGAAGAACTATTTCCGTGCAACCTTTCCTCCAACATTTGGGTTGTGAAAATTACTATACATTTATTTAATCTTTTCTGTTAAGAATTTGGGCATTTCGATACTACGGTATTATTCATATCTTCATAAAACCATAGCGAAGTAATTAAAAAAAAAAACTACGGGACCTGCCAATACCCGTATTTGAGACATATCTCATTGGATTCCCCTTTTCTTCCAGATCATTGTGACACCTATCGTTTTTAACTTTTTTTAATTCCTCTAACCCTTATTTTAGATCTATCTCATTGGATTCCCCTTTTCACCATGATCGTTGTGATACATATCTTTTTTAACTTTTTTTTTTACATTCCCACACCCTTGTTTGACACCTATCTCATTGCATTCCTCTTTTCACACTGGACACACTCATATATATCATTTTTACTCTTTTTTCCATGGTCCCGCTTCCCCTCTTTAATTCCCCTCCACCAATGGTCGCCACTCACAACCAAGAATTCCTTAACCTTCAAGATGAATCCATAAAACACAAGGTTGACATCCAAAGACTGACCTCTAAAATTGCTTCCAATAATTCCCGCTTGGACACCTTCGAGGCCAAAGTTACAAGTGAATTGGCAGAGGTTAAGGGTGAATTGTCCTCCCTCACCTAGTGGTTGAAACACTCCCTTGACTCTCCCTTGATTGAACAAACTTCCCACTCTAAAGGTGATAACGCTTCCCATAATATGACCTTTCCTTCCAATTCCCTTCCTCGTGACCCCCGCCTTCCCCGAGTTGAAGTGAACAAATTTGATGGATCTGATCCCACTGGTTGGGTCACTCAAATGGAACATTATTTCTCCTTGCATGAAATTACTAATGATTTGGCCAAACTTCATTATGGCGTCCTCTATTTGGATCCAAAACATTGGAAATGGTGGTTGTTTGCACTCTTTTCGTTGTTTGATGAGAAAAAAGTGAGTGCTTACATGCCTAGTTGGGCTCTGCTAGTCATGACAGCTGTATGGTAAAAGGTTAGAAAGAAAACAACAAAGCTACTAACAAGAATTAAACAAAAACTAAAT
>ML792193.1:425147-451822 GCA_009831015.1 Picea engelmannii
ATAGCCAAGCATTGGGTTATTATGCAACCTCTTTTGAATGTGAAAAGGGGCTCTTTAGGGCACAATTAGGTCTTTGACCAGCCTCCCCACGCAGATTGAGCTCGGATTTGGTGTCAAATCGACTTGGGAGCCTATCCATTAGTAGTTGGGAGGCCGACCAGTTTCATAAATGCGCTGTTTGGCAGGCGCGCGGGTTTTTCACCCCACAGCCGCGCATATGCGCTCCAGCTACGAAGATGTTCCGTGCGCGCGCGCTTTGTAATTTTTTGGCCATTTTGTATAGTTTTGACCCCCTTTTGCTGTGCTGTGAATTAACCTTGTGCCATGAATGACTGTTTTTCTGTGTTTGACGATGCAGAGTTCTTGTCGCCCTGTGCGGACGAAATTTCAGTGATAACAGTGGCAATGGCGTAGAAATACACGTCAGGGGTATGTTGCATGGACTTAGTTTGTGGCAGAGCTATATGACCACTTTGACACTGACACCCACTATCTTGGTCATTTGACCAAGTTGAAGCAATCTGACACAGTGGAAGACTTTATATCTGCATTTGAACACTTGGCTTTCAAAACATAGGGAATGCATGATGCCTTCTTTTGGGAATGTTTTATCAGTGGCGTCAAAGAGGAAATTTGAGCCCAGGTCCTCATGGATCTCCCTCACACTTGGTTGGAAGATACTCAATGTGCTAAGGAAGCCCAACAAATTGTCTCTTCTCAGACCCACAAACCTTCCTTTGTTCCTCACACTCGAACTACTGACCCTTCCCCTCCTTCCACTCCCCTCAAGATCCAGAAATTAACCTGGGATGAAATAGAGGAACACCAACTCAAGGGCCTTTGTTATAATTGTGATGAAAAATATTTTCCGGGGCACAAGTGTAAGGAACAAAAGTTGTTTATGGACATCACTAAGGATGTTTTTGAAGAATATATCGAGACCCCCCATGTGGAAATGTTACCCGAGCCAACTGATATTAATCCACCCTCTAACCAACCAGAAGTAGAAATGGTCATTTCATTGAATGATCTCACTGACTTCTTTGCACCCCAAACCCTTAAGCTCATTGGCTACATTAAGAATCGAAAGGTCATCATCTTAATTGATAGTGACAACTCACAATTTTATTCAATGTCGTATTTCCCAAGAAACCCATTGCTATATACATGTAGTCAACAACTTTCAAATCATGATTGCCAATGGTGGTTCCATGAAATGTGGGGGACGTTGTGAAAATGTGTGTCTCCAAATTGGGCAGTACCACCTAAAATCTCATATGTTTTCTATTGACATGGGTGGTTGTGATATTGTGCTCAGTGTGGAATGGTTACACACTCTTGGTCCCATCATCATGGATTTTAAGGAATTCACCATGCAATTCCAATAGGCGGGAAAACAATATAAATTCCAAGGAATCATAGCAGGATTCCCTGATATCATCAGTTCCCATCGAATGGAAAATATCCTAAAAAAATGACATTCTGACATTATTTCCCAACTCCATTCTATTCAAGAAATTGAGACACTTGTGTTGCATCCTGACCTCCAATGTATAATATCCAAACAACAAGTTGTTTTTTCCACTCCCCAGAGACTTCCTCCTTCTCGTGGTGTTCATGATCATTCCATTCCTCTCATCCCCGACAATATTCCTCCCAATTTTCTCCCTTATCGCCATCCCTTTTCCCAAAATAATGAAATTGAGAAAATTGTTCAATAATTGAAAGTCACAGGTGTTATCTACCCTAGTACTAGCCCCTATTCTTCCCCTATGGCCATGGTACTCAAAAAATAAGGTACTTGGCATATGTGTCCATAATTTTTCACCCTCAATAAACTCACCATCAAAGAAAAATTTCCCATTCCTGTCATTGTTGATCTCTTGGATGAATTAAGTGGTGCTCAGTGTTTTACTAAACTTGATCTTCGTTCTAGCTACCACTAGAAACACATGCAAGAGGAAGGCATTCCTAAGACTTATTTTCGCACTGATGAGGGTCACTATGAATTCTTGGTCATGCCCTTTGGCCTGTGTAATGCTCCATCCACTTTACAAAGTCTCATGAACCATGTTTTCCATCCTTTTCTTCATCATTTTGTCTTGGTTTTCTTTGATGATATTCTCATCTATAGTGAAACCTGGGCATACCATCTTACCCATGTGGATCAAGTTCTTATTCTACTTTCTCAGCATCAAATTTTTCTCAAAAAATATAAATGTGCCTTTGGAGCTTCGGAAGTGGAGTACTTGGGTCACATTTTCGGAAAGGATGGTGTAAGGGTACATCCTAAGAAAATTTAAGCTATGCAGGATTCGCCATGCCCAAAAACTCTCAAGAGCTTGCATAGTTTTTTGGGTTTAACAAGATATTATCGCAAGTTTTTTAAGAATTATGGAAAATTTGTAGCCCCTCTTACTTCTCTCCTAAAAAAGAATTCTTTCACTTGGACTCCAGCAGCTGATCAATCATTTCAATCATTGAAAGAAGCCATGTGCACAACTCCTGTATTGGCCCTTCCTGACTTCACAAAGACTTTTGTCCTTGAATGTGATGCCTCCGCGAAAGGCATTGGTGCAGTACTCATGCAAGAGGGTAGACCCTTGGAATTCAATAGAAAACAAGTTTCAGAGCGACATATTGGCCAATCAACCTATGAAAATGAAGTGTTGGCCATTCTGTATACTGTGGATCACTGACGTCCTTATCTCTTGGGGCAATGTTTCCAAATTAAAAACAACCATCAAAGCCTCAAGTATTTCCTAGAACACATGATTTCATTCCAATAGAAACACAAATGGGTGACCAAGCTATTTGGATATGATTATGATATCATTTATAAGAAGGGAAAGTAAAATGTAGTGGTAGATGCTCTGTCCAGAAAATGTGAAGAAGAAGGATCCGTTTTTTCCCTCTCCTTCATTGTACTAGATTGGCTCCAAGTTGTATGCCAGGAATGGCTGCAATATCCAAAACATTCTCCACTGATCCAACAATTGTAAGAAAATTATCTAGTTTCTCCAAGATACTCTTGGCACAATGAAGAGCTTCGCTACAAAGGTCGTCTATATTTAAGCCACCATTCGCAACTTAAATCCATGGTGCTTTTTGAGCTTCATGCTTCACCCACAACGGGGCATTCGAGGTTTATCAAAACCTATAAATGAGTTAAACATTATTTTTTTTGGGATGGTATGAAATAATACGTACACACCTTTGTGGATGAATATGATTTATGTCAACGCAACAAGGGGGAAACCGTCAAAGCTATGGGCACACTACAGCCGCTTCCGATTCCACCAACTATTTGGAGGGACATTTATATATATTTCATTGTGGTCTTACCTAAATCTGGTAATAAGTCAGTAATCATGGTGGTAGTTGATTGCCTTTCCAAATATGCTCATTTTTGTGCTCTTCAACACCCATTCACAACATACACATTGGCTTAGATTTTCATGGATTATGTTTTCAAGCTTCATGTCATGCCTCATTCTATTGTACCTGACAAAGATCCCACTTTCACCAACAATTTTTGGAAAGAACTATTCAGGCTCCAGGGCACACAATTACATCTCAGTATTGCTTATCACCCACAAGCAAATGGCCAAACTGAGGTTGTCAACAAGTGTTTGGAAACATATTTGAGGTGTTTTTCATCTAACTGAAAACATCAGTGGGATCAATGGTTACCCCCAACTAAATGGTGGTATAACACATATTACCTTATTGCTACCTACATGAATCCTTTTGAAGTAGTATATGGACACGATCCCCCATCAGTTCTTTCCTACATACTAGGGGTCTCAAAGGTTCAAGAGGTTGAAAACACTCTTACATTCTGTGCCACCATTATCTATGCTATCAAATACAATTTGTTCCTAGCTCAGAATCATATGAAGCAACAAGCAGATCAAGGACATTTAGAATGCCAATTTTCTACATGAGACCAGGTGTTTCTTTGTCTACAACCTTACAAGTAGACTTTGCTAAAAGTTGAAAACTGTTAGAATCTTTCTCCCAAATTTTATGGTCCTTATACCATTCTCAAGCACGTGGGACCAATGGCCTATCAATTAAATTTGCTCAATAATTCTAAGATCCACCATTTTTTTCATGTCTCATGCTTAAAGAAGGCGATGGGAACTAAGTGCCAATATCAAATCAATATTCTGGAGTTGGATGTTGAAGGTTCCATATGGTTGCAGCCACAAGCAGTATTGGACCAACGTGAACATCATCTCCATCAATGCACCATCAAGGAGGTGTTAGTGCATTGGAAAGATACAACTCCAGAAGATGCCACCTGGGAGTCGACCACTATTCTCTAGGAATTTCCTCATCTCAAGCCTTGAGGACAAGGATTTTCTTCAAGGGGGAGGCATGTTAGGGACCTAAACCCCTAACTTCTCATGTAGGTAGAATAATATATTTCCATGTAATAAAGGATGATACTAGTTAATAAGGCCTATTTAATTAATATGAACAAGTCAATGTAAGAAGACCTAATAGAAGCTTCTGCTTATAGAAATATCATCCTCTAGAATGTTCTTTAAAATATTGAATTAGTATAAATAAGAGTAGAAGGTATGAGAGGAATTTGTCTTGAGAATTATTGTAATATAACTCTACTCTACAAGAGGTTTCCCCCTCAAAGAGGCAAGTGAACATTGTTTCCTATCGATAAAAGTATTATTTTAGTGTTGTGGTTCCATATATTATGATGTTCCGCTGCTATATTTATGTTCTATGTTGTTATTCCTCTGGCATTCACTGCAATATTCCTATTTTCTACTATTATAATAGATCTGGTGCCTAACAATTTTCCTAGGAGTACTGACTGGTTTGCAATCTTCCATTCTGAACCTCTTCAACATTTCTATGATATACTTGGTCTGAGAGATAAAAATGCCTTGGTTTCTTTAACATGATTGAAGACCCAATAAGAAAGATAACTCTCCAAGCAATGACATCTCAAACTCATTTTTCATATACTTTGCGAATTTCTAGCTCATCCTATCATCATAACTACTAAAAATAATATTGTCAACATAAACTTCAATTAACAAAATACTATCGTGATTTACCTTGATGTAGAGGTTGTTGTCTGCATTTCCTTTCCTGAACCTATTCGATGACATAGGTATTCCAACAGATGAAAAAACCTTCAGTAACCACTCACACAAACAGATCAAAGATCAACACACTGATGTTTTGACGTGGTAAAATCCCTACGGGGAAACATCCACGGCCCCAACCAATGTGACCACTTGGAGCAGTTTATTAATGCAAAAGAAAAAGATTACAGTGATATTTTACAAGAGAGTTTCTCACAATCGATCATCGACAAATGACCCTCCATGCTCTTTAAATAGAGATCATGGACCAATCAAGTGTTAAGCCATAGATCAATGGCCATTAAGATCGAGGAGAATATGAATCATCAGATCACTCTATGTCGGGAACATATCGTGACCATCAGATTTCCTAACTACAAATGCATACTAAAGAAACACACTAAGAAGCACACTTTTACCTAACGATACATTAGACCAAGTAGATATTAACTAAGTCCTAAGTGTCTAAATATCCCAACATCCCCCCTTAAGAACAACTTGGGATATGATTGAAGGATTTACAATGTTGACATAATAGGAGAAGGAAGGAGGCATTAGAGCCTATCCCCCCTTAATGAAAACTTCCTGAACACCTAACATAGATCAAAGTTTGGAAAAATTCACTTCTGTAAGAGACTTTGTGAAAATGTCTGCAACTTGATCTTCTATAGGGGAAAAGATCACTTCAATAACTTGATCATGAATGATCTTTCTGATGAATTTCATGTGTATCTTGATGTGCTTGTTGCGCTGATGTTGAACTGGGTCTTTGGCGATCTTGATGGAACTCTGATTGTCGCACCAAAGGCTGGTCGGATGCTACTTCTGAAATCCAACTTTGAAAGGATCTATTGAAGCCACAAGGCTTCCTGACTTGCATTATCGTTGCTTGGTACTCTGCTTTTGCTGAAGAAAGTGCAATACCTTGTTATTTCTTACAAGCCCAAGTGATAGGTCCTGAACCAAGGCTAAAAACATAGCCTGCAGTAGATTTATGATCATCAGAGTTGCCAATCCAATCTAAATCAGTGAAACCAACCAATAAAGGAGTCCCCACTGAACTGTAATGTATCACGAAATGAACTATACCACGGACATAGCGAAGTATCCTTTTAGCTGCTTTCCAATGGATTTCATGGGGTGTTTTCATATACTGAGCAACAATACCAACAACAAAGGAAATATCGTGACGGTTATGAGTCAAGTATAAGAGGCTACAAACTAATTGACAATACATGGTGGCATCAACTTCGGGAGAATTACAGGTGGAAGTAAACTTGATTCCAGAATGGAAGGGAGAAGGGATTGGTTTACAATCATCCATGTCATAGCGACGAAGAGGGTCACAAGCATACTTGGGTGGGAAAGAAAAATTCCTTCATTGGTTTCCAAAACTTGGAGGCCAAGGAAATAGTGCAAAAATCCTAAGTCTACCATTTCAAATTTCTTCTTAAGGTTGGTTTTCACACGGTTTAAAAGTTTTGAGTCACTACTAGTAAGGATAAGGTCATCAACATAAAGGACAATCATTATGAGATGGCTTCCTACTTTCTTGGTATAGACATTAGGATCAGAATGGCATATAGAGAATCCAGTGTCAATAAGAAAGTTGTCCATTTTGGCATACCAAGATTGGGGAGCTTTCTTAAGACCATAAAGAGATTTCTTAAGGCGACAAACAAGGCTAGAGTCATTTTGGACATAGCTAAGAGGTTGTTCCATGTAGATTTCTTCTTGCAAATATCCATGCAAGAAGGCGTATTTAACATCCATCTGATGGACCTCCCATTTATGTGAGGCAACAAGGGCAAGAACAAGGAAGATGGAATTCATTTTGGCTATAAGGGAAAATGTTTCATTATAGTCAATTCCTTCAAATTGGGAAAATCCTTTGGCAACTAACCAAGCCTTATGTCTTTCAACACTTCCATCTGATGCATACTTAGTTCTATAGACCCATTTACATCTGAAATTTGTTCTTCCTTTTGGAAGAGGTACAAGATCCCAAGTATCGTTTTCCATTAAAGAATGATACTCTTTGTTTATTGATGTATCCCAATCTGGATGACTTGAAGCTTCTACAAATGTCTGTGGATCATGAGTCTCTAAAACTTGAGCTAAAAGAGAATACGCTCACTGGAACTATGAACGTGTTTGATAGTGATTTGAAGGATCACCGACAATACCACCAACTGCTTCTCATGTTGAACGAACCCATCTAGGAAGTGGTGGAACTAGTGATGGTTCAGGTTCAAAGGACTCGTCCAGAGGAAGGTGAGTAGGCGGAGGTGGATATTCATCCTCACTGTCATCATCTGAATAAGAAACTAGAATAGGAACATAAGAAGGCACAATCACCGAAGATGGCTCGTAGACCGAAGAAGGCACAATCGCCGAATTAGGCTCATAGGCCAAGATATTTTCATCAAATTTAACATCTCTTCTAATAATAATTTCATTACAATGTGGTTAAAGAAGTCTATAACCTTTGAAATATTCAAAATAACCAAAACATATACACTTCTCACTTTTAGGCTACAATTCTTTCCTTTTCTCATCAGGAATGTGAACCCATGCTATATTTCCAAATACACAGAAGTGACTTACATCTGGTTTAATTTTAGTCCAAGCTTCTTCTGATGTTATATTTTTAAGAGCCTTTGTGGGAGTGTGATTGAATATGTAATTTGAACAGTTGATTTCTTCCACCCAATACTTTAGGCTTAATCCCTTAGACTCGATCATACAATTATCCATTTCTTTTAATGTGCGGTTCTTTCTCTTAGACACACCATTTTGTTTTGGTGTATATGGAACAATGTGTTTCATTTGGATGCCCTGTGTAGTGCAACAACTTGTAAAATTATTGTTCACATATTCTCCTCCATTATCTATTCTCAACTTTTGAATTTGATGTCCAGATTGCTTTTCTACAAGGGCCTTGTAGGCCAAAAACTTGTCAAAAAATTCGCTCTTAAGTTTTAAGAAGTAAACCCAAGTACGTCTGGAAAAATCATCAATGAAAGTTAAGAAATACTTGCACCCAAAAAAACAAGGTGAAGAAAGTGGACCACACAAATCACTGTGAACAAGCTGCAAAGGGCCTGAGGCATTCCAAGAGGCATGTTTTTCAAAATTGTCCCAATGATGTTTGCTGAGAACACAACCGACATAAACAACATATCTACATGAAACAAGAGGAAGACTAGTCACCATCTGTTGAATACATAGTTTCTGCAATGAGCGATAGTTTAGATGACCAAACCACTCATGCCAAAGTTTGCTCAAGTCATCGCTATGAGCAACAACAAAAGATGAAAAAGATGATGACCCAAAGTTTTCAAACTTGTACAACCTGATAATATCATCATCAATTCCAGTTGCAAGAACATGCTTAGGATCTTTTAGATCCTTGATTACAACTTGGTGAGGTGAAAAGTCTTCGGGTTTACCTTCACCTGAATGAGTGATTTGATATATTGATAGAAGGTTACAAGAAAGACTTGGAACACATAATACATCATTGAAATGGCCATTATCTACTTGAACACTAAGAGATCTATCACCACCAACAAATATTTTCTTGGTGTTACATTCATTTAGAGAAAAAAATATGTCTTTATCCTTATCCATATGATAAGATGCTCCAGAATCAATAAGAAACTCATTAGAAGAAGAAGTAGAATTTGTATTGAAGTAGAAAACATAAGTGGAAAGTGCATGTCCATGAGAAGAAGAAGAAGAAGTAGAATCAATACTGATGTTGTGCTTCTTCATCGTTGTTTCTAAAGCTACCATATTGTTGAAACATTTGGACTCATCATGACCATATTTATCACAAAAGTTGTGATGTCTGTCAGTCTTCTTATTTTTATATTTTTCTCCTTTGTCATTATTAGGAGTTGAAGCTGCCTGAGTGGGTTTGGGACCCTTATGTTGCTTGTTGGGCAACTAAGGCTTTGTTGGAGGTACTTGCAGTGCTGATCACTCCAAGCTGTACAAAATTATCTTCCTCTCTAATCAAAGCAACACAAAAGGACTCAAGAGTGGGTTTTTTATAAGCTTTCCCTAGAGACTCTCTCATGGCATAAAAGGTGGATACAAACACATAATATGCACTACCTAGATTAGAAAGAATAAGATATATGCAACACTCTTCCGCCATTTTTATCTCACATTCTTCACATAAAATTCCGAGTGTTTTAAAATTAGATAGATAGTCTCCAACGCAAGAAAAATCACATGGAATTAAGGTCAATACTTGATTTTATAACTGTTGTGCTCAAATAATATTGAGTTTACCAAACACAGATTCAATCTTGTCCCAAGCTTCTTCGGGGTCATCAATTTCTTTAAGGTGGAACCTCAAATCATGAGAGATGGACATTCCGATTAGTCCACTTGCTTCGTCACTCCTATTATCCCATTTGAATTTCTTATCATCATTATTGGGTGCTTTTTCCTTTCCCAAGGTAATCTGATACAAGCCTTTACTTCTTAATAAATCTTCCATATGATATTTCCATTGGAAGTAGTTGGTGCTGGTAAGAAATAATTTACTTGTAGAATCCATATTAAATATGCAGATAATGTGGATTTAAAAACTGAAACTGATGGTATGGATGGAATTATCTCGAAAAGTTATGCATTTTTAAAAAAAACGGCACTGAAAACGAACTTCGGATGTGAGAGTTATGCCTTTATAAAAAAAAGGCATAAACGGTAACCAAATGACCACGTGATAGTGTAAGTTGCTTTATGAAGTGACCCACTTTTATAAAGAGAAGTGGGGATCACTTTTACAATGAAGTTACTTCATGCAAAATAAATAAATCTAAAATAAAATATTAAAGCTACTTATAGTGATTCACTTTTATACTTGAAGTGAAATACACTTTACAATTTTAGCATGAACTTTTTCAAAAAATGTAACAAAAGAGAGACTTGAACTCAAGACCTCTTACTTAATAAGGAAACTTTTAACCAAATGGTCTAGCAAAACATATTGTAATTTTTAGGAAGATGATTGAGGTTGTTGTTGTTCATGCTAAAAATAACTCTTTTCACACAAGAAAAAAATTTCGCTTCTCGATGACAATAAGGGTTAGATCTCAGTTACCTTACCCAAAAGATGCACCTTTTCCTATCTGTTTTTGATTTGCAGAGACCGCACAGGGTGCGGGGAAAAGAGAATACGCAGATATAAAAGAGTAGCAACCCAGAAATAAATAATACAAAACCAAAATAAAACCAAAATGATACTCTGTAAAAGTTTTAAAAATGCATATTTAGGCTTTATACCTTCAGATCTGATTGAAATGGCTGTATCTTGGGAAAACGAAAACCTTTTCGAGTGAAACGAAAAATATTCCTAACTGAAACAAGCGCTCCAGACGCAATGAAATAGTCATCTAAGCCTAGAAATGTATGGAAATGACAGAAAATGGAGATGAGTCAACCAACTTCACGATCTCGATCTACAACAGGAGCGGGTATTCAAACATGCTTTGATACCATGTTCGACAACATAAGTATTACAACAGAGGACGGAAACATTTAGTAACCACTCACACAACTAGATCAAATATCAACACACCAATGTTTTTACATGGTAAAACCCCTACAAGGAAACATCCACGACCCTAGCCAACGCGATCACTTGGAGTAGTTTATTAATGCAAAAGAAAAAGATTACAGAGAGATTTTACAAGAGAGTTTCTCATAATCAATCATCGAAAAATGACCCTCCATGCTCTTTAAATAGAGATGATATACAAATCAAGTGTTAAGACACATATCAATGGTCGTTAATATCGAGGAGAATATGAACCATTAGATAACTCTATGTCAGGAACATATCGTGACCGTCGGATTTCCTAACTATTATCACTCTGTAAATTCCCAGAGGTTTTTGTGAGGCAAGAAGAAATTTATCAGAGGTAACCTTAACCAACCACTTCGAAAATGGGAGCTAGCCCTACCAGTTTCAGAGAGGGATCTCTTTGTAAGTTTTAGATTTGTTTGGATTTTCCATATTTTAGGCTAGTTAAAAAAGAATAGAACCGAGTTGTTTGATTTTTTTTTAAAATAAAATGGTTGAATATCATTTACGCTTCCATTGGGCTATGGGGTCTGATTTTAAAAAGATGGAGGCCAAAGACAATTTTTATGAGATTCATTTTACAGGGTAAGATAATGCAACTGCTAGATTCTTTAGGAATAAAAATGATGTATAGCTGAAAAAGGTGAGATATCAGTTAGAACAAAAAAGCATTTAAGAATTTATTTGTTGTAACATCAGAAAGAAAACATTTAAATCTGTAAAATATTAGGAACATAGCACACAATGGAAAATTCTACAACTTTAACTTCTTTTAAAGATTAGATTAGAAAAAAAATATGATAACTGAGAAATATATATATTTTTTTACGAAGACAGAAGAAACTTCACCAACAACTAACACGCATGAATCCTGTGAAATGTCTCTTTCTATTACTGGAATAACCTCTTGATACAAATTACAACAATTACAACTTGCTTTGGTGTAAAGATCAACCCTCAATACTTCTAAGTTTGAAATATTTATAATCAAAGTTATAAACGACTCTGTCATTAATGATCAGGACGTGGCAGACTATGTGTCTAACTAACTAGCTAAAAAGATGTAGAAATGTAGTAACTGATGATGATGTGTCGAATCTCTCACACTGATTTTGGGGAAGACCATTGGTGAGTCATTCAAATGACTTTGACTATGTTGGACGCTGATTTGGATGAGACCTTTACTTTTATTGAAACAATTTGCACAGATCATCCCATCTTTGCATGCTTGGGATGGTAACTTTCAATAGTCGGCGGTAGATTTCATCCATCTCGATGTACATAGCAAAAGTTGGCTTGGTGAGGAGAATGTACTTGATTTCGTGCTATATGTTGAGGTCAGACTGCAAAGTCTCCAAGAACACTTTGCCTATGATGCTGCCCTGTATCCCTGAAAACTTGGAACTGTCTTTGGCCATGGTGGCAATATTTTTCTTATAATCAGATAAAGTCGTCAATTTATCATTTAGGACAAGTAGGCCAGGAAGGCCCTTTTTCTGTAAGGCTTCAAGCTTGTTAAAAAATCTCTGAACTCCAATGTCCATGTTTTGAGCTTTCTCCTCCAACTGCAACATTAATCCTCTTTTAGTTAACACTCTTTTTACTTCGAGGATAGTCTCTGTTCTGTCTTCAACTTTTAGTTCTTCAAGCTCTTCCTTGGTTTTTGAATCCAGAAACTTGATGATCTTGTTAGCTGCCAAGGGAATTTCAACCAGTTCTCTTCTTATCCTGTCAATGTCTTGCCTGCTCTTTAGAACCAGATCATGCTGTTCAAACATGATTTGTACCATGGGTCAAATATCATTTATGGAATTGGAGATGTCTATCTAGATATTTTCCTTAGCCTCTACTAATGTCTTTCCTACCACTGTTTGTTTCTTGAGTTGTTGTGTTTCCTGCTTAAGCTTCTCCAATGCTTGTCTCTCAACATTGTATCTTGTTTGGAAGGAAGACTTGAGTTCCTAGAGAATTTCAATCTCCATTTTCAGCCTATTGATCTCTGTTCCTTGCAGAGTCATCTCCTCCATGGACTTTGCTATCTCCACAGTATTTTCCAATGCTATCAATGGAGTTGCCGATGGAATGTATACTGTAGTGGTCGCTAGCATAGCTGTTGTACTGACTTCTGCTAGGGGAATTGCACTCAATGGAATAAATTCCATCGGAGTTGATTGCTCCTTCTATTTCAATAACCTTTCCAATTTTACCTCCATTTCCTTTATCTATGCATTTTGTTGCATGATTAGCTTCAACCATTCCTCTTTCTCATCTTCTGCCTCATCTATTTATTTAGCTTGTGAATCCTCTATTGGTGGCAATTTCAGTTGTTTTCTCAGAGATGCAATGTCATCATTCTTTTTCTTTATCATCTCCTCTGTTGCTTTTTCATTTGAGGGATCATACCCAATCTTGAGCACCAAATCCTCTAAGGATTTTATTCTGTTATCCTTTGCAAAAGATGATATCTTTTCCAACTTCAATTGGGTCTGAAAATTGTTTAGAGATACCTGTAACTTTGCTGTTGTAGAGGAAGCATGTGCCAATGTGGAGAAAACCATTTCCCCAGTCTGTCTGTGTAAATCCATCTGATCAGCTGGATGGACTTGTTTGGTGTCAAAAACAATGGTTGACCTTGTGTAATCAGTGATCTCCTTAGGTTGAGGTGCCTATGCTTGCAGAAATTCTGGACGCAATCTTCCTTTATTTGTGTCAAAATTTGACAACAGTCTGTGTTGTGCTATGGAGGTTTTCTTCCAGAACTGAGCGTAAGTGTTGTTGGTCAGCATCTGGTTCTTCTTTTTAATCATGTCATATTTTTCAAAAATGCTTAGGGGTACATCTCCTTGTGAAGTTTGGGTGGTCACTTCTATATCTATTTTCTTCTTTGAAGAAGGAGTGGACACCACCTAATGTTTTCCCTCAAACACTTTGGCAGAGTAAGGCTCTTCCTCACCAGACTTGTGAATAGCATGAGTGGTTTTGGGTCTTTTGTTGTATACCTGAAAATCTTCTGTTGATACCTCAATGATTAAAGGAGAGGTATCCTTTCTTGGACTTTTTTCCTTTGGTATCTGTGGAGTGGTAGTTTGTGAAAAAGAAACTGAAGGAGCTTCCTGTTGTTCAATATCTACCATAGTATTTGCCTCCCACTCTGTCTGGTTCACATACTTTTCAATTTCTGGTTTGAGGGTGTGAGCATAAGGTGAAATTTTATTTTTGGTTCTCATCTCTGCAATGATCCCACTTGGATCATAATGCCAAATAAAATTGGTGTTGAATTTCATTTCCTTTATTAGTTTATTTTCCTCTTCCCCAACAACTCGACTATTGCAGATAAACGGTCCTATTTTCCCTTTAATCCTCATCTATTGTTTTTTCTTCAGAGACACAAAATAAACGTCATCTGACGAATATACTCTAGTGAAAATATTTAAACAGGCACATACTTGGGCAATTTACATGGAGCTAGTTCACACCCATACACTCTAATCTCAGTGTGATTCTAATAAAGGAACCAGTCCCTGGTCTTTGCGAGATCCGAAAGGTGCAGAACTCTTTGGATCTCCTCCTTTATCCTTGATTTTGGTATTCCACTGAGCATGTTGACTACTGGGTGATAAAACAACTCGATGAAGTGTTTGAAACTGAATTTAGTGGAGTTTCTTCTGAGCAACGACGTCCATAAAGTTACTGCTTGTGGTTTTCCATCCTTGTCCATTTTCTGCATGAGAAAGGGAAATTTGTCTGTCGGATAGAACATAAACATGTAGGCCAGTATTGAAGAATACCATAACATGCCTTCTATAGGGAAATTTTCCAGTTTCCTGTGCAGGTTTTCAACTAAAAAACCGCTGAAATCAAACTGGGTGGCAACTTTCTTTTCAACAAAGAAAATGGATAGGAATCCTAGGATAGGTTCATCCACCCATTCATCTGAGAAATAACCGAGCAAACGACACAGTGTGGAGATGATATGGTTTCCTTTTTCGAAAAATATGGAGGAATGATAGGGAGGATTCTTCTTAGGAAATTGGGCATCTTGTGGGAGGAATAGCTCAAAGATTTGTGCTCTTTGGGGAAAAGACGGTTTCTGATACATTTCGGTCAAAATTTCAATTGTGAGAGGAGAACGGGGTTCGACTTTGGGCACCTGCATCATCTAATCAATGGCTTCGGGTGTAATAAGGAAAAAGGTTTCTCTAGACGAAGAAACTATGGCTCTCTGATCAGGGAGGTAGTGTGCTTAGCATTCGAGGGCGAATTCGGGAAAATGATGGACTTGGGGAAAAAGATATAGGGGGAAACTTGACTCCCAGAGCCCAATTTCATCTCTCTGATTGATGAAGGTGTCTTTAAACCATGACTGTAGCTCAGCAAAGTTGAATTCAGACTTGGTTTCTGAGATTAAATAGTCTTTTTCTGCTAATGGTATCTGGTCGAGATCGAGAGGAGGTGGGAGGAAAGGATTTTCCTCTACATTTAACGTTTAACTTATGGGCACCATTGTTTTCCACTGGTACTTGCACACTGAACAAACGTTAGTAGGCGAAAGATATGGCTGGATGATATTTTGCAGAGGCAAAGAAAAATGAGTCTCTGATAGGCAGGGAGTGTGAGTGAAATGTGAATGGCAGAAATGAGGTTGGAATTTAGTGAAGAGGTGTTCATTGGGCGAAAAAGGACAGGTCAGGTGAACAATTGGTATGTGGCTAGTAATAAATGGTTAACGGGTCCTTTAGAGCATGAGAGAGAAGGGTGAAAGATGTCTGACGTGTGTATCTGGCTGACATGCAGAATGGTGATTGGGGGATGAATGAAAAGATATGACTCGTAACGGTTAGATGGATGGGTCATGCTGACGGGGTCATGACATGGAACTTGCAAAGGGTGGTTTTGGGATGTGACATCTCTGGATGATGGTGGTGAGTCAGAAAAATGGTAGGCGATAAATGTTTGGAGCGATGAGGTAAGATGTAATGAGATGATGCCACGTAGGTATGGGGCTCGCCCGAACACTGCTTCATTCCGGACCCCCCTGTTGTTAAAAGTAGAAAGGTTGGGGGGGGTCCAAGATCCCTTGCTAATCGTTGATCTGAGAAAAACAAGATCAACTATTGTTTCGAGCGCGCTATTTAACCATCATGTCAGACCCCCCTTGACCGTTAAAGGTAGAACGGTCGGGGGGGTCCAGAATATCCTGTGGACCGTCCATTTGCACGATGATGGGATGACCGTAGATCTGAGTGCACACTTTAATCACCTTTTCACCCCCCCCCCATCGTTAAAGGTAGAACGGTCAGGGGGGGTCTGAAAACTCATCAGAACCATAGATCTGGGCACCAACAACTTAGTCGTAGATCTAGGCCTGATCTTTAATCTCTGGGGTGCATTTCAATATATGAGGCCAAACTTAGGCTTAATGACATTTTTATGGGTTTTGCGCATTGACCCCCTTTCTTTTGTCACCATGGGGTTAGAAAAAACATTTCAGCATCAAAATTCTGCATTTTTCATCGTTCATCTTACACATTTTATTCAAGAGAAACTAACTGACCTATGTCCTACCCTACTCCTTTGCACCTTTAGCCCAGCTTAAACTGTTGGGCTAGGAAAATACTCTACCCTGGGGTTATTTGACCTAGATTAGACTGTTTGGACAAATTTATTCACTAATCCTAATTCACTTGGCTAAGATTAGACAGTATAGCCAAGCTTATTCACTAATCCTAAATACTTAAATTTAAAATAATTGGCCATGTTTAAACTGTATGGATCAAGTCATTATCAATTCATGGGGCTTTATCCTTTTTATTTTATGCCCTCATTTTGTTTTTCTCATTTCTTTTCTTTTCTTTTCTTTTTTCTTTTCTTTTTCTTTTGTAGAATGAAACAATATCTGCAAGTCAAAAACACTAAAGGAACAAAATTACAATAAACAATTGATCCTATAAATTATAGGGTTATAACATTGGCTCCACCTGGCGATGGTATCCTCCTTGAGAGATGCTAAGAATCATGTTTCTTGTTGTCTTGAAAAATTTTCCTCTAGAGCTTCTTTTGTTATCTGACTTTCTTTATTTTGAAAATTTTGATGACATTATTCAGTGTCTTAGGGCCTTCTCCACGGGCTTCAAACACCTGAACAAAATCACCTACACACAAAATACTTGTAAAAGAATTGATATATACAATGAAAGGGAATGGTGATGTTTCTACTGAGGTGGCAAGTAATGCTTCAACATCCTGCCATTTATAGGTCCCCTTGGCAGGTCCGAACCATCACTATTAGCAAGTAGGAAAGCATTATTTCCTCTGAAGGCCTGAATGGTGTAAGCACCCTTCCATAGGCTATCAAACTTTCCATGTTTACCTTTATCTTCATTTATGGAGTCCCATCTCAAAACTAGATCACCCAATTCAAATCTATCCTCTTTGGTTCTCTTGTCATAAATCTTTTTTATATTTTCTTGGATCACTTGAGTTTTGTTGTAAACTTCTTCTCTAGACTACATTAGGTGGATCATTTTATTTATCCTTCGTTGGACATCATTTGGTTCTTCTTGTGTTTCTTGCAATAGTTTCATGACATGAACTCTTAATGAAAGGGGAAAAATGACCTCTGTGCCATACACTAACTGGTATGGAGACATACCAATTGCTCTTTTGGTGCTGATTTTGTCAGCCTAGAGTGAGAAAACCAACCTATTATTCCATGAAATTCTTGTTTTCTTGCAGTGTCTTTATAAGAATGTTCACCAAAATTTTGTTAGAAGACTCAACTAGCCCATTTCCTTGCGGATAATAATCCATTGAATGTCCCAGAGTAATGTGATATTGATTACAAAAATCTATGAGCCTTTTGGATCTGAAAGCCACTGTATTGTCAGCTATAATTTTTTTGGGGCATCCAAAACAAGACAAAATGTTAGTTTCTAAAAACTTGATGATGATAGAGTCGGTAGCTTGTCTGCATGGTATAGCCTCGATCCAGTTGGTGAAGTAGTCTGTGGCCGTGAGGATCCACTTGTGTTGGCCCGATGAGGGTGGATGGATTTCACCAATGAAGTCTAGGCCCCATTGTTGGAAAGGAGATTCAACAAAAATGGGTTTCATAGGGAGTGGTAGAAGCTTCCTTTTACCTTAAAAAATATGGCACTTGTGGAAAGAAGTAACCTTCTGGTGGACGTTAGCAAACAGAGTAGGCCAGTAAAAACCATCTCTCAGAATCTTGTTGGCAGTGGTCTTCCAGCTCAGGTGTCGACCATAGTCTCCTGCATGAAAATATTGAAGAATTTTGTCAGCTTTGTCTTTTAACATGCAATTAAGCATAATACCACTAGGATATTTGCAATAGAGATTGCCTTCTAAAATACAAAATTTCAATGCTTTCAATTTAACAAATCTATCTTTGGTCTTAGTCAAACTTGGAGGAGATTGTAAATTTTGGAGTACAAAAATGAGGTCTGCATACCAAGGGGAGTTTAAGAATACCTCTTTTATGTTTGGAGTCACCTGCTCTTACAGTCCGTCTGCTGCATCCAAAAAATTAATATCTAAAGCATGAAAATTAGAATCAACCATTAGTTTGGCCAGACCCTGTCCTTTGATTAGTTTAGTAGGTTTTATTTCAATGTCATACTCCATAATAAATGCAATCCATTTTCCTCTTCTTCCATCTGAATTATCTTGGGTCAGGATATCCTTAACCACTGTGTTTGGGACGTACACAATTGTGTGAGAATGAAGAATATAGACTCTAAAGTCCTTTATGGATTTCACCATAGCGAAGGCCTGTTTCTCCATTATGTTATAGTTCAAAGCAACATCTCTCAAAGATTTGTTGAAAAACGCTATGGGTTGTTCGTACCCTTCACTATTTTTCTACAATAACACAACTGCTATGGTGTGTTCAGATGCAAAGGATAAAAGAAGAAAGTCTTTGGTATAATCTAGGCTAATCAGAACTAGGTCTTGGGTGAGAGCATGTTTCACCTGCTCGAATCACTGTTTGGACTCAATGTTCCATTTGATTTTTGTGTCTTTTTTCAACATATTAGTGATATTCTTGAGAAGTTCGTCCAAGTTTGGTATGAATCTTATAAGGAAATTTATTTTTCCAATGAAAGATTGCAGTTCTTTGATATTTCTAGAGTGTTCCACCTTCTGGATGGCTTCTATCCTGCTGGGATCTATTTTAATTCTTTCTTTTGAGATTATGTGTCCCAGTATTTTACCTTCCTTTAACCCGAAAAGGATTTTCTTAGGATTCAATGAAATCCCAATTTTCCTGCACTTCTCAAACACACGTCTGAGGTGGAGCAAGTGTTCCTCGTCAGATTTAGAGTAAACAATTACATCATCCAGATAAATGACTATAAATCTCCCAGTCTCTTCCACAAAAGCAATGTCCACCACTTTATGAAAAGTATCCCCAACGTTCATCAGACCAAAATGCATATTCACATACATGAAGGTTCCCTAGGGTGTGGTAAAAGTTGTCTTCTCTTGATCTTCTGGATGGACCAGAACTTAGTTGTAACCAGAGAAACCATCTAATAAGGAGATCCTACTGGATCCAACCACCTTTTGTAATATGTGGTCCATTTTGGGCAAAGGGTAATTGTCTTTTAGGGAGACTTTGTTCAGATTTCTAAAATCTATGCAAAGTCTGATCTCGCCAGTTTTCTTCCTGGTGGGAACTAGGTTAGAAACCCATTTGGAAAATCTCAAGGGGACTATAATCTTTGCATCATACATATTTTTGATTTCTTTCTCTATCAGGGGAAGTAACTTGGGATTAATTCTCCTAAGTTTCTGTCTGAATGTTTTGTGTTCTTCTTTTATGGGAATGTGATGTTGTATGATACTCATGTCATAGGATTTTAAGTCCTCGTAACCCCAAGCAAAAACATCTAGGTATTCCTTAAAAAGTTCGATGTATTTGCGTTTTTTCTCAGGTGGTAGAGATTTAGAAAGTTTTATCATCTTGGGTTTTTCTTCTGTTCCTATGTTGCATTCTTCGACCTCCTTACCACTAGCTTCAATTTTTGGTTTTTTGGCAACGTCATTAAAATCAAACAAGTCTTCCAACAGAACTAAACCACTAGGTAGCACATTATTTTTCAACTGCAGAATATCAAAATCTACATCATTTTCATTAAATTCTTCAACATCTATTTTATTTACACTACCATTCTCGAAAACAAATTTATTTACAAATTCATCATCATTTTCTAAATCTATGTTTGTACATTCGAAATCATTCTTACATTGTAGAAAATCTTCGATCTGATCGTCATTTCCAAATACTTGTCAATATATGATGTTGTCAGGAACGGTCAGTCTGCACTTCACCTCCATTGTGTACTTGCGAGTGGGATGAAAAGGAATTTTACAGGTAGCTTCCGATGTAGCCAGCCCATCTGCAAGTATATTTTGTCCCCTGTGCATTACCTGCAAGTCAATCTCAATAAAGAATTGAAGAGCATCTAAAAAAAATTCCTATAGGCTCTAAGTCTGGGGTGTTTTGCTGCATACTCACCTTTGATTTGCTTGATAATCAATTCAAAATCACCCCTTACCATTATCTGCTTGGCACCAACTTTCTTCAATAATTTCAAGACGAGCATCAAAGCCTTGTACTCGGCTATGTTGTTAGTACATTGGATGCTCAGTTTGTAGGAATGATTCTCGGAATACTTTGACCTGTGGTTATGCAACCAAACTTCGACTCCAACTCCTTCTTTACTTACAACACCATCGAAGTCCATGCTCCAGAAATCTGTTGGCAACTCCTCATTCTCTTCAATCATGGGATTTCTTACTTCGACAACTTCTTTATCATCCTTCGGATCAAGTGCATCATATTTCAGTTGTGCGATTTGTTCTTCAAACTCACCATCGTTGTATAAAATAAAAGAGTCCAAATCAGAGTGTGCAGAGTATAGTGGGTAATTATGTGGATTTTCTTGGCTTTTGACCATAAACTTCATCAGTGTTTCCCTGTACAGTCTTCTCTGTAGTCCAAAAACCAGAATGGTGGCATAAGACATATCTAGCTGCAGGGTTCCTCTCAATTTATCTCCCCAAGACCTTGATAGCAACATACCATACTTGGGGGGAGTATCTGCAACGATTATATCCATCACCATACTTTTCGCTGGGATTTGAGACAAGGTGATGCATGAGTCTTTAATCAGGCCTATACATTTGACTTTGATGGAGTCAAAATAATGCAAATCTTTGTAGGGTCTGGTGACCTCGAGTCCCAACTTTTCCATCATGGCTTTGGGAATTAGGTTGTGGGAGGCACCAGAATCCAGCATAGTGTTGTGTAATATCAAATCGTGGATGTTTAGGCTGATGTAAAAAGGGGCCATGACACCATTATTAGTTTGACCGTCAACTTCAGGACCAAACAAGAGCTCAGGTTGATCGTCACCAAGGTTTATTGTGTCAGAGTGATGTACAGATCCAACATTCAAAGATTTGGTACCTATCTCGGGTTCGATGCTTAAATCTTTTATCACCTAAGACCTATAGGTGTTCTTGTTCATCAATTCAGAGAGGGGAATGGGAATATTCAATTTAGCTAGTTCCCCTTCAAGAATGAAAGGAGTGGTGGCTTTGTTTAAGGTTTGTAATTCTGATTTATCGGTAGAAGCTCTATGGCCAAGTGCACTTGTTTGAATGATTGATGAATCTTCAGTCCGAATTTCTCTTTTAAGAATTTCTGGAGTTTTTTGCGCAGGAGATTCAACATTATTTCCCCCAAGGACTTTCTTGGGAGGGTTTTCTGAGGTTTTCTTGGTTTCAACAGCCTTCTTCGGAGAGTTCTCGTTTTCCTTCTTGCTCCTCAGGTTATACTGCCTGTGAACCTCCATTATAGCGTTCTCAAAGGCTTGTTGTTCTTCTTTCTCAGTTTCTTTATTTACCTCTGTTTGTGAAAGGAGAAAGATTTCGTGCTCTTCCTGGGTAAGAAAAATGGATCCATGATCGTGATCATGATCACCCATTAGGTTTATATGAGTATCACCAAACTCCTCAATTACTTCCTCCCCATCATCGACATACTTCTCCTGGAGAGGTGGTCTAATCTGTTGATCAGGTCCTCTCTGTTCCCTTTGATCTCTAGGATCTCTCTGCCTGATCTGAGGTGGATTTCTTCTGAAGTTTGGGTTTCTAATTTGAGGGGAAAATTTATTCTCCCTAGGTGGGTTCTTGTCGGTTATGGTGAGTCTCTCAATCATTTTCTCCATATCTTTGGTGAGAGAATATAATTTGGCATCAGATGAAGAAGTGGAAGGTTCTTCTTTGATGGTGACCCTGTTTTCTGTTCTCTGCCTGGCCCTTCTGGCCAAAATATTTGCTTCCACACTAACGACACTTCTTTGCATGTCTTCCAGAGTTGTTGTGTTTCTTTCCCTTAACTGATATGACATGTCAATGTCCAATCCATCAGGGAATTTTATTAATGCCAAACCTTGTGGTGGTTTGATATGAGCAAGGATAACATTGTATAGATTGTTGAAACAAGTGTAGTAATCCTGCACTATCTCTCCTTGGTTCCTTCTGATGTTCTCATACTCTGATAGGATATAGAGATGATTTTTCTTTACCTCCCACCTGTGAAGGAAAGTTAGATGAAAGACAACAATGTCAGTAATGGTAGAAGAATGTAAGGTTTTGAACCACTTTTTGACTTCTCCAGTCAGAATTTGTGAGAATAATATCATCTGCATATCAACTTCATCTACTTCCTGTAGGTCAAAATAATCGTTCATTTTGTCAACATGTTGTTGTGCATTCAGGGGACCAATACTATCAAACTAAGGGAGTCTGGTTTGATAATCTTGAGGCATGTCATGTAACGGAGCAACCAACACCAATGGAGCATATATTTCTTCCATGATTGGTGGAGGAGGTTGAACAACAACCTGTGAGATAGAAGAGGTAGTGGTTGAAGCTATAGAAGATGAAAGGCTTGGAGGAATGGAGTGACCTGATTTAGGTTTAACAGAAAATGCAATAATAGCTAAAACATGATCTTCGATGGATTGCTGAAGATGGATTTTGTCTAAGGCTTGAAAAATATTCTCAAATAGGTCTTCAAGCTTATTAGGCTCAAGGAAAAAATGTTGATCAGCTTCAGCTCTGGGAGAGAGTATTTTAGGGGTCCTGGGTTGAAAGACGGTTTGATCTAAGACCGTTTTACTGACAAAACTGTCATATTTTGTCCTAAAAAGACTTGGTTGAAAGGATATATCAGATTCAAGATCTTGAAGAACAACTAACTTCTCTGGGATGAAAAGGGACCTTAGAAGTGGGTTGTTACTCTTTGAAATCTCTACGGTATTTTTCTTCCCGAGTAACCTTTTGGGATTATCTGTTGCAATTGCAGGTTCTGGGTCAGGATGAGATCTAGTAAAAATTCTTTTGGGAGCCAGAACTGTTGATTTTATTTTTCTTTTGGATATTTTAACTATTATATAAAAACTTTAACAACCTCTGAACATTATTTCTAGATAATATTTCGGGTTTTTGATTCTTTCAGAAATAAAGTTATCTTTGTCTAGGAGTGGAAAGTTTGTTTAGTTCTTCCCCAGTATGGTCGCCATTTATGTTATCACTCTGTAAATTTCTAGAGGTTGTTGTGAGGCAAGAAGAAATTTATTAGAGGTAACCTTAACCAACCACTTCGAAACTAGGAGCTAGCCTTACCAGTTTCAGAGAGGGATCTCTCTGTAAGTTTTAGATTTGTTTGGATTTCCCAGATTTTAGGCTAGTTAAAAAAGAATAGAACCGAGTTGTTTGTATTTTTTTTTAAATAAAATGGCTGAATATCATTTACGCTTCCATTGGGCTATGTTGTCTTCTTTTAAAAAGATGGAGGCCAAAGACAGTTTTTATGAGATTCGTTTTACAGGTCAAGATAATGCAACTGCTGGATTCTTTAGGAATAAAAATGATGTATAGCTGAAAAAGGTGAGATATTAGTTAGAACAAAAAAAAAATTAAGAATTTCTTTGTTGTAACATCAGAAAGAAAACATTTAAATCTGTAAAAGATTAGGAATAGAGTACACAATGGAAAATTCTGAAACTTTAACTTCTTTTAAAGGTTAGATTAGAAAAACAATATGATAACTGAGAAAGAAAAAACTTTTTTACGAAGACAGAGGAAACTTCACCAACAACTAACATGCAAGAATCCTCTGAAATGTCTCTTTCTATTACTGGAATAACCTCTTGATACAAATTACAACGATTACAACTTTCTTGGGCATAAAGATCAACCCTCAATACTTCTAAGTTTGAAATATTTATAATCAAAGTTACAAATGACCCTGTCATTAATGATCAGGACATGGCAGACTCTGAGTCTAACTAACTAGCTAACAAGATGCATAAATGTAGTAACTGATGATGATGTGTCGAATCTCTCATGCTGATTTTGGGGAAGACCGTTGGTGAGTCATTCAGATGACTTTGACTATGTTGGACGTTGATTTGGACAACACCTTTACTTTTACTTAATCAATTCACACAACTCATCCCATCTTTCCATGCTTGGGATGGTAACTTTCAATAGTCGGCGGTAGATTTCATCCATATCAATGTACTTAGAAAAAGTTGGCTTGGTGAGTAAAATGTACTTGATTTCATGCTGTATGCTGAGGTCAGGATGCAAAGTCTCCAAGAACGCTTTGCCCGTGATGCTGCCCTGTATCCCTGGAAACTTGGAACTATATTTGGCCATGGTGGAAATCTTTTTCTTATAATTATATAAAGTCATCAATTTATCATTTAGGACAAGTAGGCCAGGAATGCCCTTTTTATGTAAGGCTTCAAGCTTGTTAAAAAATCTCTGAACTCCAATGTCCATGTTTTGAGCTTTCTCCTCCAACTGCAACATTAATCCTCTTTTAGTCAACACTCTTTTTACTTTGAGGATAGTCTTTGTTCTGTCTTCAACTTTCAGTTCTTCAAGCTCTTCCTTGGTTTTTGAATTCAGAAACTTGATGATCTCATTAGCTGCCGAGGGAATTTCATCCAGTTCTCTTCTTATCCTGTCAATGACATGCCTACTCTTTAGCACCATATCATGTTGTTCAAACATGATTTGCACCATGGGCCAAATCTCGTTTATGGAATTGGAGATGTCTGTCCAGATATTTTCCTTAGCCTCTGCTAATGTCTTTCCTACCACTGTTTGTTTCTGGAGCTGTTGTGTTTCCTGCTTAAGCTTCTCCAATACTTGTCTCTTAACATTGTATCTTGTTTGGAAGGAAGACTTGAGTTACTGGAGACTTTAAAACTCCATTTTCAGCCTATTGATCTTTGTTCCTTGCAGAGTCATATCCTCCATGGACTTTGTCAGCTCCACAGTCTTTTCCAATGCTATCAATGGAGTTGCCGATGGAATTTATACTGTAGTGGTCGTTGGCACAGCTATTGTACTGACTTCTTCCAGGGGAATTGCACTCAATGGAATAACTTCCATCGGAGTTGATTTCTCCTTCTCTTTCAATAACCTTTCCAATTATGCGTCCATTTCCTTTATCTGTGTGTTCTGCTACATGATTAGCTTTAGCAATTCCTCTTTCTCATATTCTGCCTCAACTATTTCTTTAGCTTGTGAATCCTCTATTGGTGGCAATTTCATCTATTTTCTCAAAGATGCAATGTTAGCATTCTTTCTCTTTATCATCTCCTCTTCTTCTTTTACATTTGAGGGATCATACCCAATCTTGAGCACCAACCCCTCTAAGGATTTTATTCTGTTATCATTTGCAAAAGAAGATATCTTTTCCAACTTCAATTGGGTCTGAACATTGTTTAGAGATACCTGTAACTTTGCTATTGTAGAGGAAGCATGTGCCAATGTGGAGAAAACCGTTTCTCCAATCTGTCTATGCAAATCCATCTGATCAACTGGATGGTCTTATTTGGTGTAAAAAACAATGGTTGACCTTTTGTAGTTAGTGATCTCCTTAGGTTGAGGCACCTGTGCTTGAATAAATGTTAGATGCATTCTTCCTTTCTCTGTGTCAGAAGATGACAACAGTCTGTGTTGTGTTGTGGAGGTTTGCTTCCAGAACTGAGTGTAAGTGTTGTTGGTCAACATCTGGTTCTTCTTTTTAATCATGTCATATTTTTTGAAAATGCTTAGGGGTACATCTCCTTTTGAAGTTTGGGTGGTCATAGCTATAACCGTTTTCTTCTTTGAAGAAGGAGTGGACACCACCTGATGTTTTCCCTCAGACACTTTGGCAGAGTAAGGCTCTTCCTCACCATACTTGTGAATAGTATGAGTGGTTTTGGGTCTTTTATTGTATACCTGAAAATATTCTGTTGATACCTCAGTGATTGAAGGAGAGGTATCCTTTCTTGGTTTTTTTTCCTTTGGTATCTGTGGAGTTGTATTCTGTGAAAAATAAACTAAAGGAGCTTCCTGTTGTTCAGTATCTACCAGAGTATTTGCCTCCCACTCTTTCTAGTTCACATACTTTTCAATTTATGGTTTGAGGGTGTGAGCATAAGGTGAACTTTTATTTTTGGTTCTCATCTTTGCAATGATCCCACTTGGATCATAATGACAAATGAAACTGTTGGTCACTATAATTGCTTAATTAATTTCAAACAACCAAGTGAAACATAAATTATCAACACAGGGAAGTCTTTTGTTTCAAAGATAGCCACGCACTATATATGCTCAATTCCAAAAGCACTTAGTGTTGTAGTAAAGAAAATCATTCTATCTATACTTGCTGGAGTAGACTGAAGCTCTAAATTAAATCACAGGAAAGCAATTTCCCTATTGCAATTCAATTTAAGAATCCTGGATTACATTTTAAAATAACATTGCATTGGGAAAGAACAACTGTCTTGCAATCAGAGAACATGACCCTTACTCTCAAACAGAGATTCAGTACTAACACTCTTTCATGAAGACAA
>ML792193.1:461645-514653 GCA_009831015.1 Picea engelmannii
GGAAAGATCGAACGCGTCCCGCTTCTCTGAAGTTGTTCAATACATAAAAACTTGGTTTCTCGAATGGTGATTTCCCCTAAATTTAAAGGAGAAATCCCATCGATACAATCATTACAAAGCACATCTGGCCCCTACACTAAATCAGATCTTCTTTCTAAATCAGCATAGGGTGTCCTACTCTCACGCAACCGAATGCTAATACAGGAGCTGAACGAGGTATTGTTGTTACGGCTGGTGTAACGGCTTCTTCTCATAGCTGCTGATGTTGTTTCAGCATCGCAATTCACGGGTTGTTTCATCCACGTGGATTGCGCTCTTGACTGCGTCGGCCTTGACTGCTAACTGTCATGGCTCGTGTTTCAGCATCGTGGTGGTCTCCTCTGTGTTTCAGCATCTGCACTTCTGAACTGAGTGACAGCTCCATGTTTCAGCATCTGCATCCTCGAACCGTGTAGCTGCTTCGTGTTTCGACATATGCATCCTCAGACTGTGTAGCAGCTTCGTGTTTCGGCATATGCGTCCTTGGGCTGTGTAGCAGCTTCCGTGTTTCAGCATCAGTTCAACAGCGACTTTGGGCAGTTCTGTGTTTCAGCATCGGCCTTGAATACTATTCTGCAAATATGGACACTTATGCACTTCTAATCAATGGTTAGGTTCAAAAGTAATGTAAAGTATTATGCAAAACGGATTAAGCATATAATAATGAGAAAGGACGTTGTGTACCTTGGAATGATCAGGTGAAATGATAGTATAAGTCAAAATACAGGTGATGAAGGGTATAATAATGGCAAAAAGTATGGGCAAAAAGGGTACAATATGTGGTCCTAACAGAAACTAGTGTTGAATTTCATTTCCTTTAATAGTTTATTTTCCTCTTCCCCAATAGCTTGACTGTTGCAGATAAACGATCCTATTTTCCCTTTAATCCTCATCTGCTGTTTTTTCTTTAGAGACACAAAATGAATGTCATATGAATTTATCATCTGACGAATATACTCTAGTGCAAATATTCGAATAGGCACATACTTGGGAAATTTATATGGAGCTAGTTCACACCCATACATTCTGATCTCGGTGTGATTTTGATAAAGGAACCATTCCCCAATATTTGTGAGATCTGAAAGGTGCAGAAATCTTTGGATATCCTCGTTTATCCTCAGTTATGGTATTCCACTGAGCATGATGACTACTGGGTGATAAAACAACTCGATGAACTGTTTGAAATTGAATTCAGTGGAGTTTCTTCTGAGCAACGACGTCCATAAAGTTATTGCTTGTGGTTTTCCATCCTTGTCCATTTTCTACATGAGAAAGGGAAATTTGTCTGCATGATAGAACATTAACATGTAGGTTAGTATTGAAGAATACCAGAACATGCCTTCTGTAGGGAAATTTTCCAGTTGCATGTGCAGGTTTTCGGCTAAAAAACCGCTGAATCAAATTGGGTGGCAACTTTCTCTTCAACAGAAAAAATGGATAGGAATCCTAGGATAGGTTCATCCACCCATTCGTTTGAGAAAGAACCGAACAAATAAAATAGTGTGGAGATGATATGGTTTCCTTTTTAGAAAAATATAGAGGAATGATAGGGATGATTCTTCTTAGGAAATTGGGCATCTTGTGGGGGGAATAGCTCAAAGATTTGTGCTCTTTGGGGAAAATACAAGATCTGATACATTTTGGTCAAAATTTCAATTGTGAGAGGAGAACGGGGTTCGACTCTGGGCACTTGATTCATTTGATCAATGGATTCAGGTGTAATAAGGAAAAAGGTTTCTCCAGACGAAGATACTATGTCTCTCTAATCAGGGAGGTAGTGTGATTAGCTTTTGAGGGCAAATTCAGGAAAATGATGGACTTGGGGAAAACGATACAGGGGGGGATTTGATTCCCAGAGCCCAATTTCATTGCTCTCATCGATGAAGGTGTCTTTAAACCATGACTATAACTCAACAAATTTGAATTTGGACCTGGTTTCTGAGATTAAATAGTCTTTGTCTGCTAATGGGATCTGGTCGAGATCGACAGGAGGTGGGAGGAATGGATTTCCCTCTACATTTAACTTTTTACTTCTGGGCACCATTGTTTTCCACTGGTACCCACACACTGAAAAAACGCTAGTAGGAGAAAGCTATGGTTGGATGAGATGTTGGAGAGGTGAAGAAAAATGAGTCTCTGATAGGCAGGGAGTGTGAGTGAAATGCGAATGGTCGAAACGGGGTTGGAATTTAGTGAAGGGGTGTCCGTTGGGCAAAAAAGGACAGGTCAAGTGAACAACTGGTATGTGGCCAGTAATAAATGGTTAACGGGTCCTTTAGAGAGTGAGAGGGTAGGGTGAAAGATTTTTGACATGTGTATCTAGTTGACATGCATAATGGTGATTGGGGGATGAAAGAAAAGATATGACCCATAACGGTTAGATGGATGGGACATGCTGACGGGGTCATGACATGGAACTTGCAAATGGTGGTTTTGGGATGTGACATCTTTGGATGATGGTAGTGAGTCAGAAAAATCTGACCATTGATCTGAGCAAAACTAGATCAGCCGTTGTTTCAAGCGCGTCCTTTAACCATTATGTCGGACCCCCCCCCCCCCCACTGTTAAAGGTAGAACGGTCGGGGGGGGGTTCAAAAACTCATCAGAACCGTAGATCTGGGCGCTAATAGCTTAGTCGTAGATCTAGGCCCGATCTTTAATTTCTGGGGCACGTTTCAATATATGAGGCCAAACTTAGGCTTAATGACCTTTTTATGGGTTTTGCGCACTTCCCCCCTTTCTTTTGTCACCATGGGGTTAGAAAAAACATTTCACCATCAAAATTCTGCATTTTTCATCGATCATCTTACACATTTAATTGAAGAGAAACTTACTAACCTATGTCCTAACCTACTCCTTTGCACCTTTAGCCCAGCTTAAAATGTTGGGCTAAGAAAATACTCTACCTTGTGGTTATTTGACCAAGATTAGACTGTTTGGCCAAATTTATTCACTAATCCTAATTTACTTGGCTAAGATTAGACAGTATAGCCAAGCTTATTCACTAATCCTAAATACTTAAATTTAAAAGACTTGGGCATGTTTAAACTGTATGGATTAAGTCATTATCAATTCATGGGGCTTTATCCTTTTTATTTTATGCCCTCTTTTTGTTTTTCTCATTTCTTTTCTTCTTTTTTTTCTTTTTTTTTTCTTTTGTAGAATGCAACAATATCTGCAAGTAAAAAACACTAAAGGAACAAAATTACAATCAACAGTTGATCCTATAAATTATAGGGTTATAACACTAACTACAAATACATACTAATGCAGACTAAAGAAACACACTTTTACCTAACGACACATTAGACCAAGTAGATCTTAACTAACTCATAAGTGTCTAAATATCCTAATAGAACCCTTGCTACTATAAGAGTCTGTCTAGTTAGGAATACCATGCTCTGGGGGCCTTTTTGAGACCATACAAGGCCTTCTTCAACCTACAATCATAATTTTTTATTCTCTAACAACTGAAATCCTTCTGGTTGTTCAATGTAGAATTTGTTCTCTAGATCACCGTTTAGGAAGGATGATTTCACATTCCTCTGATACACTTTAATATTCTTGGAGCACACATAAGCGATGATCAATATGATTGCTTACATTCTGGAAACTGGGGAAAACATCTCTTCAAAGTATATACCTTAAACTTGAGTGTATCCTTTACATACTAATCTTTCTTTGTTCCTAGTAAGTTGTCCATCTTCGTTCAATTTGTTTCTGAAGACCCACTTTGTATCGATCACATTCCTGTTCCTTGGCCTTGGAACTAGTTCCCAAGTGTCATTCTTTTCTATCTGATCTAATTCTTCATCCATGATTTCTTTGATCCAAAATTCATCCCTGCTGGCTTCCTCAAAGCTAGTTGGCTCAATTGTAGATAATAATGCTAGGTGTTATTGTTCTGGTGAGCGAATTCTTCTTTTGGTTTCAACTCCTGCATCCTTATTCCTAATAATATGAATTGCTAGGTTTCTTTGGAGGTTCCTAAGGATCTTGTTGTTCTACTTCTGATTATCCTTCTTTGTCTTCCTCTTCCACTTCTTCTTATTTTATTTCTTCTTCTAAAACCTGTTTCAATGAGTCTTTACTTTCTTCCTTTATTTTGCGTCCACCTGTCTCATCAATGGTCACATTGATGATTTCCACTAATTTGTTGAGTCTTGTATTGAAACACTTGTATTATTTCCTTGAACTTGAATATCCAACAAGTATACCTTTATCAACTCGAGAATCAAACTTTCCCATTCCGTCGTCTTCTCTTTTGAAGTAGCATTTTCTTCCAAAAATTATGAAGTGCTTCACATTCACTGGTCTTCCTTTCCATAGCTCATAAGGAGTTTTATCGATGTTGTTTCTGAGCATTACTCTGTTTTGAATGTGATCTTTTGTATGCACTGCTTGTGCCCAAAAAAAATCTGTCAACTTTAAATCCATCAACATAGTTATGGACATTTCCTGTACTGTCATGTTCTTTCTTTCAACAACTTCATTTTATTGAGGTGTCCTGGCTTTCAAAAACTGTCTCTTTATACCATGCTCACTGCAGAATTCCATAAACTCTTTTGATGTAAATTCCCAACCATTATTAGATCTCAATCACTTTATCTTTGAATCAATTTCATTTTCAACCATCTCCTTGTATATCTTGAAGTTTTCAAATGCTTCTAATTTCTTCATGAGAAAACACAATGTAGTCATTCTTGTATAATCATAAACTAGTAGCATAAAATACTGCTCACCTTTCAATCCTTTTGTTCTTGTTGGATCAACTAGATCAATATGCACAAGTTCAAGAGGCTTTGTTGTGGAGCACTCTTTCATTTTGAATTTAGTCCTGGTTTGGTTTCCTTGTAGACAATGCTTGCATAAGAGATTTGTTGGTTTTGAGATCTGGAGTATTTCTCTCTCTGCTTCCATTTTGTTGATCTTGACAAGATTATCGAAGTTTATGTGACCCATCCTTCTGTTCCATATCCAAAACTCATCTTCCTTTCCTAAACAACAATTTTCATTTCCAATTTCATTTAACACATGTATATTGCTTGGATTTCTTGCAGTTGTAGCCACTAACTTTCCTAAACTTGCTTTTCTTATTTCACATTTCTCCGAATCAAACACAAGTTTGTGTCCTTGATCACACATTTGAATTACACTCAGAAGGTTATGTTTCATGTCTTACAATAGTAGAACATTCTTTTCTTTGGCTTCCTTGTTTCCAATCTTAACTGTGCCTCTTCCTATAATCTTGGCTGAATTGTCATTCCCAAATGATATTGATCCATCTCTTTCCTTTTTCAATACAAGAAACTTGTCCTTATCACCTGTCATATGCTTTGAGAAACCACTGTCAACATACCAACCATGTTTCTTATGTTGAGCTTGCAAAGCGAGTGTGCATTCTTCATTGTTGTATTGATTCTTCTTTCTTACCCATACTCCTTGTGTTTCTTGTTTGTTACTGTTATTATTCTATTGTGGTTCTCTTGGAGGGACTGCCATTCTACAATCTTTGGCCATGTGTCCAAAGTTGTTGTACTTGTAACATTCCATCTCAGTACTCAAAGATTCAAACTTGTACTAGCTTATGTTATGCATGTTACTAAGCCTTCTTGAATAATCATTTTGTGCATAACTTTCACGATTGTTTCTGTTCTTGTTATTTTCTTTGAAATTTACAACCTTATGTCCAAAATTATGACATGAATAATATAAACCGAGAAACATAGTTTGATACTTGGGAGTTGTATATCTTCGAGAATAAGTTACTCTTCTAAACCCTTCTTCTTCTTGAGGCCTTCTTGTTTCTGATTGTTGTTGATTATGAAATATGAATCTTCTAGGTGGAGTGTCTCTATAATCTTCTTTGTGAAGATTATTTTCTTCTTCTCTTTCATTATATCCTCTGACTATCTCTGCATAGATTCTTTTATTTGTTTCCCGATCTATCATTTTGGAGCTTGAGCCTGTTTCTATCTGGATGTATCCTAGTATGGACTTATCATGATGTGTCCCTTGATTGCTAATAATCTCATCCAAAACTTTAGAGTTGTTCTGCATGTTTTTCTTCTGAATGTCTTTTCTCAGTGTGACAATCTCTACCTCCAAATTTCCAATGATCTTGTCTCTTTCTTCTAACTTCCCTCTGAGCGCTTCCTCAATCTTCTTATCTTATTCTATCTGAACTTTCAACTTTGTGATCATATTCTCTAGTTCTTCAGAGCTTTAATTCTGAGTGTTTTCTTTCTTCTTTAGTTCTGCCTGGAGCTTCTTGTTTTTTTTCTTTTCCATTTTTACAACTTCAATGAGACTCATCAATTCTTCCATGAGATCAACTTTCGACTCTTCGTATTCCTTTTCGTAGTATTCTTCATCAAATCCTTCTTCATCGGAGTTTTCTACTGTCATAAATAGTACTATTTATGTATCATTGTCGTTGACTTCATTTCTGTCTGATGAGGAACTATCTTCCTTGGTGCGGAGACTTTTCTTGAAAAGTTTATTTTTGTATCTTTTTCCTTTATGTATTTGTTTCCTTTTAGCTTCATCTTCTTCATTTTTTTTCTTTTTCTTGTGGGGACATTTGTTAGCAAAATGACCAATACCATCACAATTAAAGCCAATTAATGGAATCTTACCTTTGTACTTTTCAATTCCTGGTTTTAACCTTCTGACGAAGTTGGCCATTTCTTCATCGTCTTCTAAATCATCGATGATGTTGGAATCTGACTCTGACTCTTTCTTGTGAACTAAATTTGGTTTTTTCTTGTTACTTTTCTTTTTCTTCTTAGAATCTTTGAATGATGCTTCCTTTGTAACCAAATTGTCTTGTTCTGTCCTCATCTCACAAGCCATGAGTATTCCATTTAGCTTGTCCATGGTCATTGTATCTAGATCCACTCTTTCTTCTAGGGATGAGATATTTGAGTCAAATCGCATTGGTATATATCTTAATTCATTTTTAACAACAACCAGTTCCTTTATCTAATCTCCCAAGCCTTTGATGTTGTTTACTAACTCATCGATGCATAGAAAGTAGGTTGCTATGTTTTCATCTTCATTCATCTTTAACTATTCGAACTTTTCTCTGAAAATTTGAAGTTTGGATTCCTTAACTTTTTCATATCCTTTATAGATAGTCTTTAGTTTGAACCACAGCTCTTTGGAAGTTTCATAGGGCATGATTTTGGTAAATATTGATTCATCTACAACATTCTGAATAACGTTTTTGGATCTTAAATTATTTTCTACAAGTTTCTTTCCATTCTTGTTTGTTAGGGGAGTAGTTGGTGCTTTATATCCATCTACCACTGATTTCCAAACATTGAATCCCTATGCCTATATGTATGTCTGTACTTTTGTTCTCCAGAGTACATATTTCTCACCATTAAATTGTGATATCTCAACTCTAGCATGATCCATGATCTCCTTCCAGTGGTTAAACTATTTTTTGAAAGACTTTCTCTAATACCAGTTGTTGGATTACTGAGAAATATCGATTCATCTACACCATTTTGAATAGCATTCTTGGATCTTAAATTATTTTCTGCAAGTTTCTTTCCATCCTTGTCTGTTAGGGGAGTAGTTGGTGCTTTATATCCATCCACCACTGATTTCCAAACATCGAATCCCTGTGCCTATATGTATGTTTGTGTTTTCGTTCTCCAGAGTACATATTTCTCACCATTAAATTGTGATATCTCGACTCTAGCACGATCCATGATCTCCTTCCAGTGGTTAAACTATTTCATGAAGGACTTTCTCTAATACCAATTGTTGGATTACTGAGAGGGGGGGTGAATCAGTAATAGAGAAATTTAATCCTTTTTAACCACAATATATAATAGTTGTTTATATTTAAGATCAATTTACCAATATCATTCAACGAGTGCAAAATAAATAAACCATGGACAATGAGCAATAACACACATACACAGTACACCAATATTTTTATGTGGAAACCCAATGCAGAAGAAAACCACGTAATGATTTTTCTTACATGTCTTTAAGAATTACATTCATTGGAAGCATCAACTTCCTTTGTTTTCCAGCTGCAACTGGAAGGAGGATCCAACCCCCTATATTTTCAGGCTACACCCCAAGGGAAGATCCAACTCCCCAATTCTCTGGCTACATCCAGAAGGAGTCTAAAACCCCCTATGTTCTCTAGATACAACTGGAAGGTGGCTACAACCACCTGTCCTTGCCACGTCTTGTTGCCCTGAAATATAAGTTCCAAATAGATGATGAAACAACTACCACACTGTCACTATGAAATATACCACTGTAAACTTGTACCAATTTGTGCTAATGACCTGTAACCAACCTTGACCAATATCTATGATTAACATGTACCTGTAATACTCATGTACCAACAAAAACCAACAGATACGTGACCGGTATATGCTGCAGCTTGCGTATGAACGTGAACTTTCTATATTGTAGCCCGCGTATGTACGCAACTTGTCTATATTGCAGTCTGTGTACACCTTATGAAATATAGGGTTTTCACCTTTCTAAAACTCAAACTCTTTGATGTCTATTTCACATAAACCCGTGACCTATCACTGTGTCTAATCTGTAGTTGTGCCTTATGCATACATCATCATACATATCCCTTAACCGAGTGCATCTATGTCTCTCTAGTCATGTTCCATACATGTGTATACAATCATGATCAAGTGTAATAACCCTCACATGGACTAGACATCAAATCCTCATGTATATTCAACCTCACACTACACAAACAACTTCACAAAAAAAATCCCTCAATCATGTACCACAAAATCCCTCAACCATGTGCCAAGAAATACAATATATAACTCAACACTAACAAGATGTACCAATGATAAATATCATATATACAAACACTTTATTTCTATATATTTGGCTCATACAATAAGTGCCATAAAACCAATAACCTCTCGAGGGAAAATACTCAAACCCCCATAACCATATCTCATGTAGACAACAATATCCAAATACACATAAAAATAAGACATACCTTTTGAAATTGTAGATAGATTTGTTGTACCTAATCACTGTAGACCTTTTTTGGAGCTTGCTTCTAGACTCTAGAGAACCGATATCTTCATTTCCTCAAGATTTCATGGATTTTCCCAACTGTATGCGAACTCTTCGTATTCAACCTGCATATGTACACTCTTTGTTCTCCTTTAGACAACATATTTATGCGCCTTTCTCCATTGTAGCTCATGTACACCTCAAAATCTAGGGTTTTTTAATTAATTATGCAATTCTGAAAATTTCACCATCAACCCTCCTTTTCTACCTTAGACTTGCATACCTTCAGATGTATAAATGAGTACCTACAATGATATTTTTAGAAATAATAGATATTCAATGTGCTAATTAGATTCTAATAGGATACCCTTTCTCTCTTGTTTATACTCTCCTAGTGGCTTCTCAAGGGGTTATCTTCGAACTACCTTTACCCAACTTCCTTCTTTTAGGGCTAAACCACTTATAACCACTTGTCCACTTACAACCACTTTATCCACAAATAGAAATATCACGACTTCTAGTTGTAACTAATTTATTTTTAATTATTTTCTTATTGCAACAACTTAACCCATGATTAACTCCTAGTTTCATCCACTTTGACTAGTTAATTTCTTATTAGGAGCTTCTAGAATAATTTGACTTCTTTGAACTTCTATGGGCTTCTAGATAACTCATGAGGGTTATCCTACTTCACAAGACCATAAATATATAACCACGAGGAGTTATTTGGTGTTTCACATATCACCAGAAATGGCATGACATGTAATATTCATCTAGAATAGTCTTACCTGCAATTTCAATGATCTTCATTCCTTTATACCTCAAACAAAATTGGGTCCCTTAACCATACTATTGGGGCTACCAAAATTTTCTACCGGACTTGCTTCAAGGGTTGACATCAATGAAAACCAACCTAATTAATCAACAATATCCCCCTTTGGCATTGATGGAAACACTCTGATGCAACACCGATGTACCTTCTCCCCTTGTGACCATCACTCCCCCTTGAATCATGCCTCTGTTATTTCTCCAAAGATATAACTCTTTGTCCATGCATCTGAAGAATCTCTCCCCCTTTGAAATCAATGGAAAAGGTAACTTCCTATCTGGGTTTCTCCCCTTGACTTAAATCTCCTTGAAACTTCTCTCCCAAACTGAATTGTCTTCTTGATTGTGCTTCCTCACGTAAATCTAAGACATATAAGATAAACATTAAAAAGAATTCATTTTGGAGTGGAAACTAATCCGAGTCTCTATCGACGATACTCAAATGATTCCCTTGGAAGCGATTCTTTAAATATATCTGCAATATGTTCTTTTGTTCCCACATATTCCAATTTGATGTTCTTCTCTGCAACATGTTCCCTTAGATAGTGAAACTTGATCAGGATGTGATTCATTTTGGAGTGCATCACTGGATTCTTTGAGATACTGATGGCACTTGTGTTGTCAAAAAATGTCAGAATGGGCTCATCATACTCAATCAATATATATTTCAATGTTTGTTTCATCCATAGAACCTATGTACAACATGTTGTTGCTGCAATATACTATGCTTCGATTGTAGATAATGATACCGATCATTGTTTCTTTCTTAGCCAAGATGCCAAACACTCACCGAAGTAGAAATATGATCCACTTGTACTTCTTCAATCATCAATGCAAACTGCCCAATCTGGATCTGTGTAGGAAATAAGTGATAAATCCTTTCCTTTTGGATACCATAATCCAAACTCTTATGTACCCTTGAGATATCTAAATATCCTCTTTACTGTTAGAACATATGATTTCATTGGTGTTGCCTTAAATCATGCCAGTTGTCCAACTTCCTACATCACATCTGGTCTGGAAGCTATCACATAAAGTAATTTGCCAATCATTGACATGTACTTCCTTCGATATGTATCCTTTAAATCATCATCTTTACTTAACTTGCAACTTGTTTTCATAGGAGTACTGACTGGTTTGCAATCTTCCATTCCGAACCTCTTCAACATTTCTATGATATACTTGGTCTGAGAGATAAAACTTCCTTCGTTGTTTTGACATATATTAATACCCAAGAAGAAAGATAATTCTCCAAGCAATGACATCTCAAACTCATTTTGCATATCCTTTGAAAATTTCTGGCTCATCCTGCCATCATCACTACCAAAAATAATATCGTCAACATACACTTCAATTAACAAAATACTATCATGATTTACCTTTATGTAGAGGTTGTTGTCTGCATTTCCTTCCATGAACCCTTACTGCAGTAAATATACGTCCAGTCTGGAATACCATGCTCTAGGGGCCTGTTTGATACCAGACAAGGACTTCTTCAACCTGCAAACATAATTTTCATTCTCTAACAACCGAAATCCTTTTGGTTTCTCAATTTAGACTTCTTCCTCTAGATCACCGTTTAGGAAGGCTGATTTCATGTCCATCTGATACACTTTAATATTCTTGCAGCATACATAAGCGAGGATCAATCTAATTGCTTCGATTCTGGTAACTGGGGAAAAATTCTCTTCAAAGTATATACCTTCAACTTGAGTGTATCCTTTACATACCGATATTTCTTTGTTCCTGGTAACCTATCCATCTTTTTTCAATTTGTTTCTGAAGACCCACTTTGTATCAATCACATTCTTGTTCCTTGGCCTTGGAACCAGTTCCCAAGTGTCATTCTTTTCTATCTGATCTAATTCTTCATCCATTTCTTTGATCCAAAATTCATCCCTCCTGGCTTATTCAAAGCTACTCGACTCAATTGTAGATAATAATTCTATGTGTTGCTATTCTAATGAGAGAATTATTCTTCTGGTTTCAACTCTTGCATCCTTATTCCCAATAATCTAACCTGCTAGATGATTATTCTATACTCATATGATAGGTATCTTTGGAGGTGCCGAAGGATCTTATTGTTCTTCTTGTGATTGTACTTCTTCGTCTTCCTCTTCTTATTCTTATTTTATTTCTTCTTTGGAAACTTGTTCCAATGAGTCTTTGCTTTCTTCCTTTATTTTGCGTCCACCTGTCTCATCAATGGTCACATTGATGATTTCCACTAATTTTTTGAGTCTTAGATTGAAACACTTGTATTCTTTCCTTGAACTTGAGTATCCAATAAGTATACCTTTTTCAACTTGAGAATCAAACTTTCTCATTCTACCATCTTCTCGTTTGATGTAGCATTTGCTTCCAAAAATTATAAAGTGATTCACATTGGTTGGTCTTCCCTTCCATAGCTCATAAGGAGTTTTATCACTGTTGTTTCTGAGCATTAATTTGTTTTGAATGTGAGTTGCTATATGCACTACTTGTTCCCCAAAAAAATCTATCAATTTTGAATCCATCAACATAGTTCTGGCCATTTCTTGTACTATCATGTTCTTTCTTTCAACAACTCCATTTTGTTGAGATGTCCTGGTTGTCGAAAACTATCTCTTTATACCATGCTCACTGGAAAAGTCCATAAACTATTTTGATGTAAATTCCCCACCATTATCAGATCTTAAGAATTTGATATTTGAATCAATTTCATTTTAAACCAACTCGTTGTATATCTTGAGGTTTTCAAATGCATCTGAGTTCTTGAAAATACTCACTACAGTCATTCTTGTAGAATCATCAACTAGTGGCATAAAATATTTCTCACCTTTCAATCCTTTTGTTCTTGTTGGTCCAACTAGATCAATATGTATAAGTTCAAGAAACTTTGTTGAGGAGTACTCTTTCATTTTGAACTTAGTCTTGGTTTTCTTTCCTTGTAGACAATGCTTTCATAAGAGATTCGTTGGTTTTGAAATCTGGGGAATTTCTCTCACTGCTTCCCTTTTGTTGATATTGACAAGATTATCGAATTTTATGTGACCCAGCCTTATGTTCCATAGCCAAACCTGATATTCCTTTTCTAAACAACACTTTTCCTTTACAACTTCATTTAACACATATATGTTGCTTAGAGTTCTTGCAACTATAGCCACTAACTTGTCTGGACCTACTTTTCTTATTTCACATTTCTCTGGATGAAACACAAGTTTGTGTCCTTGATCACACATGTGACTTATGATCAGAAGGTTATATTTCATGTATTCCACTAGTAGAACATTCTCTGCCTTAGATTCCTTATTTCTAATCTTAAGTGTGCCTCTTCCTATAATCCTGGCTGAGTTGTCATTCCCAAATGATATCAATCCATATCTTTCCCTTTTCAATGTTAGAAACGTGTCCTTATCACATGTCATATGCTTGGAGAAACCACTGTCAACATACCAACCACATTTATTGTGTTGAGCTTGTAAAGCGAGTGTGAATTCACCATTGTTGTATTGATTATGCTTTCTTACCCATACTCTTTATGTTTCCTGTCTATGACTATTATTATTCTATTGCGGTTCTCTTGGAGAGACCGTCATTCTACAATATTTTTCCATGTGTCCAATGTTTTTGCACTTGTAGCATTCCATATCAATACTCAAGGATTCAAACCTATTGTATCTTTTGTTCTATGTGTCACCAAGCCTTCTTGAATAATCAATTTGTGCATAAATTTCATGGTTGTTTCTGTTACTGTTATTTTCTTTGTAATTTACAACCTTATGTCCAAATTTATTACTTGAATAACATAAACCAAGAAATATAGTTTGAAACCTGGGAGTTATATATCTTCAAGAGTAAGTTACTCTTTTGAAACCTTCTTCTTCTTGAGGCCTTCTTGTTTATGACTGTCCCCAATTATGAAATATGAATCTTCTAGGTGGAGGAGTGTCTCTGTGATCTTCCTTGTGAAGCTTCTTGTCTTCTTATCTTTCATTAGATCCTCTGACTGTCTCTGCATAGCTTCATTGTTTTGTTTCTTAATCTGTCATTTTGGAGCTTGATCTTGTTTATGTCTGGGTGTATCCTAGTCCAGACTTATCATGATGTGGCCTTTGATTGCTAATAAGATCATCCAAAACTTTAGAGATGTTCTGCATGTTTTTGTTTTGAAGGTTGTTTCCCAGTGTGACAATATGTAACTCCAAATTTCCAATGATCCTATATATTTCTTCTAATTTCCCTCTGAGTGTTTACTCAATCCTCTTATCTTCTTCTATCTAAACTTTAAACTTTGAGATCATCTTCTCTAGCTCTTCAGAGTTTGAATTCTGAGTGTTTTCTTACTTCTTTAGTTTTGCTTGGAACTTCTTGTTTTTCTTGTTTTCCCTTTTTATAACTTCAATGGCACTCATAAATTCTTCCATGAGATAAAATTCTTCCTTTTCAGAGTCTTCTTCATCAGAGTTTTCTACTACCATAAATAATACTCTTTTTATATCACTGTCGCTGACTTCATCTTCGTCTGATGAGGAACTGTCTTCCTTGGTGTAGAGAGTTTTCTTGAAAATTTTATTTTTTTATCTTTTTCCTTTATGTATTTGTTTCCATTTAGCTTCATCTTCTTCATTTATTTTATTTTTCTTGTGGGGACATTTGTTAGAAAAATGACCAATACCATCATAATTAAAGAAAATTAATGGAAAATTACCTCTTGTTTTTTCTGATTCCTGGTTTTAACCTTTTGACAAAGTTGGTTATTTCTTCATAATATTCTAAATCATCATTGTTGTTGGAATATGACTTTGGCTCTTTCTTGTGAATTGACTTTGGTTGTTTCTTGTTACTTTTATTTGTCGTCTTAGAAGCTCTAAATGTTGCTTCCTTTGTAACAAGATTATCTTGTTCTGTCCTCATCTCATAATATGTGAGTATTCCATGTAGCTCGTCCATGGTCATTATATCTAGATCCACTCTTTCTTCTAGGGCTGAGATATTTGAGTCAAATCTCATTGGTAGAGATATTAATTCATTTTTAACAAAAAATAGTTCCTTTATCTCATTCCCAAGCCTTTGATGTCGTTTACTACCTCATCGATGTGTAGAAATTAGGTTGTTATGTTTTCATCTTCATTCATCTTTAACTGTTCAAACTTTTCTCTGAAAATTTGAAGTTTGGCTTCCTTAACTTTGTCATCTCCTTCATAGATAGTATTTAGTTTGACCCACATATCTTTGGCAGATTCACTATGAATTATTTTGGTAATATTGATTCATCTACACCATTCTCAATAGCGTTGTTGGATCTTGAATTATTTTCTTCAAGTTTCTTTCCATCCTTGTCTGTTGGGGGAGTAGCTGGTGCTTTGTATCCATCCACCACTGATTTCCAAACAATGAATCCCTATGCCTGCATGTATGTCTATATTTTATTGCTACAGAGTACATATTTCTCACCATTAAACTGTGGTATCCCAACTCTATAATGATCCATGATCTCCTTCTAGTGGTTAAAAAGTTTCTTGAAGGACTTGCTTTGATACCAATTTTTGGATTACTGAGAGGGGGGTGAATCAATAATAGATAAATTTGATCCTTTTTAACCATAGTATATAATTGTTGTTTATATTTATGATTGGTTTACCAATATCATTCAACGAGTGCAGAATAAATAAACCATGAACAATGAGTAATCACACACGTACACAATACACTGATATTTTTATGTGGAAACCCAATGCCAGAGAAAACCACATAATGTTTTTTCTTATATGTATTTAATAATTACATTCATTGGAAGCACCAACTTCCTTTGTTTTTCCGCTGCAACTGGAAGGAGGATCCAACCCCCTATATTTTCAGGCTACACCATGAGGGAAGCTTTAACTCCCCAATTCTCTGGCTACAACTAGAAGGAGGCTACAACCCCCTATGTTCTGTGACTACAACCAGAAGGTGGCTACAACAACCTATCCTCGCCTTATCCTTACGCCTTGAAATACAAGTGACAAATAGATTATGAAACCACTACCAAACTGTCACTGTGAGATATACCACTATAAACCTGTACCAATATGTGCCAACAACCTGTAACCAATAGCCCGTGATTAACCTGTACCAAAAAAAACCAACAGATACACGACATGTATATGTTGCAGCTCATGTATGTACATGGCCTATCTATATTGTAGCATGCATATGTACACAGTCTTTCTATACTGCAACCCACGTACACCTCAAAATCTAGGGTTTTTCCAGTAATTCCGCAATTCTAAAAAAAATTCTATCAACCCTCCTTTGCTACCTCAGACTTGCGTAACTTCAGATGTATCAATGAGTACCTGCAGTAAAATTTTCACAAATAATAGATATTCAATGTGCTCATTAGATTCTAATAGGATATCTTTGCTCTCTTATTTATACTCTCCAAGTGGCTTCCTCAAGGGGTTATCTTCTAACTACCTTTAGCCAACTTCCTTCTTTTAGGGATAAAACACTTCTAACCACTTGTCCACTTACAATGATCCATATGGATATCGGTGGCCACCCACCTTTTCCAACTGGCTCATAACAATTTTCTGACAATTTTAGCAATTTACTATTTTTAGTAGTTTTAACTTTCGGGGCCATTTTGAGGGCCTAAATAAAGGTTTTTCGGGATCGAGCTCCTTGATTATAGACAAAGGCATGATTGATCCCCCAAAATGAATATTCTTAATGATACCTTTCCAACGGGCTATCACATTCCTAAAACAAAGATCGTATGCAAAAGTTACGACCCCAGGAAGTTGATGTACTAACTTACCCAAACGGGGCCCACATGACTTTTGGCGCTTCATCTCCTAGGGTTAGGTTTTTGGATGTCTAGGGTTTTTGGAATTCTTGTTTATTGTAAAAATTCCTTTAGAGCCTCATTGTAATCTGGTTCTTGCGAATGCGCACAGCTGTCACATCTCTTCTCAGAGATAAGCCGCCGCCATTCCAGCAAGCTTGTTTCCGCTGCATTTTACAGTTTCAACTTATTTTGTTACTGAATAGAAAACCAATTTTACTGTATCTCTGTTATTTTGTATTAAGCACCTATTAATAATCTGTATTCATTTCATTCTGCTCATAAAATACAGATTAGTGTTATCAGAGCGGTCTGCTCCTTGTCGTCTTAATGTATGTCCCTAACGAGGTCAGAGTACAAAGAGTTGGGTCTCGAGCTTGTTTCTCTTGAGGAAAAAATATCTCACATGCCCAAGAAACCTCTCATGGTAGGAGAAAAGAAAGATGGTGGGACATGATATCCTTTCAAACTGTTGATTGACAAATCCCTCATGCAACAGAGGAACGCGATGATGGATAGTTTCGTGCAAATCCTTCGACGATGACCAACAGACGACGCATATTCTTCGAATGGAGGTGTCGCCCCCTTCAAGGTGAAAATAAAATTTGATATTCCTATATTTGAAGGTTAGATAGACACATATACTATAGACAAGTGGTTGAATCTACTAGAAGGGTATTTTTCTGTCCATAACTTTTCTAATAGAGAAAATATTACTTTTGCGCTCCTCAAAGTCGTTCCCCATGTCAAAGATTGGTGGGAAACTTTCTTTGAGCAAAATAAAATAGAGGAAACCTCATTATTTTCAGTCATGGTCACCTGGAAATCCTTCATGGATTCTATTAAGGAACAATACTACCCTATCATAAGTTATGACGACCTGTATACCAAATGGACCACACTGCGGCAAGAAAGAGACCAAGCAGTGCCCGATTTCATAGATATCTTCCATACCTTATGCACCAAGATGGATATCAAAGATTTAGAGCAACATATGGTGCTCAAGTATCATGGTGCTCTGCATAGATACATCTAGACCAAAATTTAATTTCTGGACATCTCATCCTTGGGCGTGACCTACCGATATGTTGTCAAAATAGAGCAGAAGCTCAAACAAAGGACGCGACAATTTGGGCATAGGAACCCCTCACAACAAAATCCAGGAAAGGGCGGCCCCAACCCACAGAACAAAGAACAGAGAAAATATGGACAGTATCAGGACAACCAATCCAAGCCACAAACAAAGAAGGACACTGGAAAGACAAAGAAAGATACCGGGAAGTGGTGCGACTTCCATAAGAGCCCTTGGCATAACACTGTTGACTGCCGCTCAAAGCAGTCGTTGGTGGCTGAAGTGAAAGCCTCTAAATCAGAGGCAGATTCTAACTCTGAGCCAGAACCAGAAAGGGGAATATGGATCATTGACATGGAACCCAGTGCCACCATTGCTACCACCAAGCTCCAGCGTGAACCAGACTAGCCAGAAGAAGGAGAGTGCCTTTTCCATTCACAGATGTGGGTAAAAGGCACCCCACTACACTTCATCATTGATAATGGTAGCCAAAAGAACCTCATCTCAGTAGAGGTCGTTAAGCGACTCACCTTGCCAACAATGCCATACCCACAACCCTACACCATTGGATGGCTCCGCCAAGGAAGCGATCTCCACGTCAACCAATAGTGTCGACTATCGTATGGCATCAAGCCCTTCAAAGATGAGGTATTATGTGATGTTGCTCCTCTCAAATTTTGTGATGTTCTTTTGGGCCAACCTTATTTATGGAAACTTCATGTTGTATATGAGTCTAGGCCTCATAGTGTTATTATTACTTTGAACATGAAATTGTACAGGATACCCGAGGCAGTCCCACCTAGTGCTATTTCCTTGATCTCTGCTAAGCAATGCAGGAAGGTCATCTCTTAAATGGGGAAGTTTGTCTTCTTCATGATTCACTCTTAGAATAAAAGAAAGATCACAACCACATCCAGGGTCTCTATGACCGACCTCTCCACATAGTAGAAGAAAGTAGATGAGGTCATGGAAGAATACTCATATATATTCTCCTCACCTACAGGGGTATCGATGCACTGCTAGGTCAAGCACCCCATCGATATGACCCCCGACACACTACTTCCCAATGGGCCAGTCTATCCCCACTCTTTGTTAGAGAATGAGGAGATCAAGCGACAGATCCAAGAACTTCTCCACAAGGGGCACATCCATCCCAACTCATCACCTTGCAGGAGCCCAATCGTCCTGGTACAGAAGAAAGATGGAACGTGGTGACTATGTATTGATTACCAAGCTCTGAATAAAATCACAGTCAGGAACCGGTATCCAATTCCCCGAATCGACAACCTCCTTGATCAACTCATGGGGGCCAAATACTTCAGTAAGGTTGATCTTAAGTCTAGCTACCACCAGGTCCCGATAGAACAGACAGATGTATGGAAGACCGCCTTCAAGTCAAAGGAAGGCCTTTTTGAATGGTTAGTCATGCCCTTTGGTTTGAAAAATGCTCCAGCCACTTTCATGAGGATGATGAACAATATCCTGTGACCATTCACCAATACTTTTGTAGTGGTGTATCTGGATGACATTCTAATTTACAGTAAGACTTGGGCTGAACACTTGCAGCATATTCAACAGGTTTTGCACACCCTGTCACAACACAAGCTATACACCAACTTGGAAAAATGCTCCTTCGGCATGGACAGGGTCCATTACCTGGGATACATCATTGATCAACATGGTGTACATGTGGATCCAACCAAGATCCAAGTCATCCATGACTGGCCAGCCCCAACAACACTCACTGAGCTTTGAAGCTTCTTGGGTCTTGCTAATTTCTACTGCAGGTTCGTGTTGGGATTCTCCCATATTGCATGGGCCCTCATCCAAATAAACAGGGGTGGTGGTAAGGAAAAATTTGTGTGGGTCCAGTCCCAACAACAAGCGTTCGATGATTTGAAGCAGCGCTTGTGGTCATCCCCAGTACTTTCACTACCAGACCTGCAACATCCCTTTGAAATTGAGACAGATGCTTCAGACTATGTTGTGGACGCCGTTCTCACACAACACGGCCACCCCATGGCCTATCATAGTGAGACACTATCAGATATGTTCTATAAAGTACCCTACTTATGACAAGGAAATGTACTCCATTGTACAAGCCTGCCGCCAGTGGAGACATTACATTATTGGGAAGGAGACAATCATCCACACTGATCATAATCCACTGTAGTTCATGTAGACATAGGGAAAATTGCAGAATGACCGCCATCAAAAGTGGTCCACATACTTGCAGCAATTCCACCTCAAAATCAAGTATAAAACATGAAGCACCAATTGCATCGTTGATTGCCTCAGCAGACCACCAGTCGTGGCACTCACCACGGTGCTAGAATCTTGCGGCCATGAGACATATGGATGCCCCCAACTCTATGAGACAGACCCCGACTTCGCCACCACCTACCAAATGTTGGGTGAAAATGCAGTTGTCGATAATTTCCATCTTCAGGATGGGTTGTTGTGTCATCTAGGCCATATATGTGTTCCGTCAAGTGAGAAAGCGAAGATGATCTAGGAAGCCCACTATAGTTGGGTGGCATGACACTTTGGTAGGAGGTCAGCAAGTATATCAGGTCCTGCACTGCCTGTGCTATTGCCAAACCGACCACTAAGAAACAGGGCCTGTACACCCCTCTTCCTACTCTTGACAGGCCATGGGAATCCATCTCAATGGACTACATGTCGGGCCTCCTGTCCACCAAGCGGGGAAATTACTCTGTTTTTGTGGTTATTGATCATTTTTCTAAGATGGCAATTCTGATTTCTTACAAGAAGAGCATCACAGCAGAGGCCATTGCCAAGATCTTGTTTGAACGAGTCTGGGTACATTTTGGAATCCCACAAACCATTGTCTCAGATTGGGATAGTCGATTTCTCAGTGCATTCTGGTTGAGCCTCTGGTCATTGTTGGACATCAAGCTCACCAAATCCATGGCCTTCCACCCCCGGATAGATGGCCAAACCAAGGTTGCAAATCGAATGATTGTGCATATCCTTCACATGTATAATTTAAATCACCCTCGCACATGGGATGAGAGCCTTTCCTATGTCCAACATAGCTACAATCAAGCCCTGCATAGCTCAACCAACCACATCCCCTTTCAGGTGGGGTTGGGATTCCAACCATTGGGTCCCATAGATGTTGCACTTCCCCTTCCGGTCACCTCGACCGACTCATCTCCTACTCCAACTGAAGCTGACAAAGCCACCTGGTTCATTGAGTGGATCTAGAACATCCGCCAACAAGTTCAAGATATCCTACAGAAGTCCAATGACAAGTACAAACAATGCCATGATCAACATCGGGTGCCACATAAGTTTCAGGTGGGCGACAAAGTTTGGTTGCACTTGCAGAAAGAATGCCTTACAGGACCCCATCGAAAGCTTCGCCCACTCTGTTATGGGCCATACACTATCACCAAGGCCATGGGGGACAATTATTTTGAGCTCAACATTCCTCCCTTCCTTGGCTTCACCTAGTGTTCAACGTGGATCTCCTTCGCCCTTATTTCCCACCATTATTAGACACTTCAGAAGTAGAAGAACAACTGACACCAATAGAGCTCAACCATAACTACATACAATAGGCATCCAATGATAATATTGTGGACACACAGATCAAGGGAACTCGACAACAAAGGATCCACCTTTATCGAGTCATCAAAGCAAGGTAGCTCCTGCACCAAGGCAAGTGGCTCACCTGGGACCAAATTCAGCAGAAATTTCCTCATCTGATGGGGGACCTCAACGCAATGGAGACCATTTATTCCTAAGGAGGGAGGATTTATCCATATGTATATTGGTGGCCACCGACCTTTTCCAACTGGATCAAAACAGTTTTCTGACAATTTTAGCAATTTACTATTTTTAGCAGTTTTAACTTCTGGGGCCATTTTGAGGGCCTAAATGAAGGTTTTTCAGGATCAAGCTCCTCAATGATAGCCAAAGGCATGATTATGCCCCTGAAATGAATCTCCTTGACTATACCTTTCCAATGGGCTATCACACGCCTAAAACATAGATCGTATGCAAAAGTTACGACCCCGGGAAGTTGATGTACTAACTTACCCAAACGGGGCCCACATGACTTTTGGTGCTTCATCTCCTAGGGTTAGGTTTTTCGATGTCTAGGGTTTTTGGCATTCTTGTTTATTGTAAAAATTCCTTCAGAGCTTCATTGTAATTTGGTTCTTGCGAATGCACGCAGCCGTCACATCTCTTCTCAGAGATAAGCTGCCACCATTTCAACAAGCTTGTTTCCGCTGCATTTTACAGTTTCAGCTTATTTCGTTATTGAATAGAAAACCAGTTTTATTGTATCTCTGTTATTTTGTGTTAATCACCTATTAATAATTTGTATTCATTTCGTTCTGCTCATAAAATCCGGATCATACAACCACTCTATCCACAAATAGTAATCTCACCACTTCTAGTTGCAACTAATTTATTTTTAATTATTTTCTTATTGCAACAACTTAACCCATGATTAACTCCTAGTTTCACCCACTTTGAATAGTCAATTTCTTTGTTGGATTAATATCTACCCTTCTATTGCTCTAGGGAATTCTTTATGGTTTATTCTGATTCTACTTTCCCATCCTATATTGACCCTATTTCAAATTTACTAAGATTCCCAACAAAATCCCTTTAAAACTATCGGCCCCTCTGGTAAACCAGAAGGAAACACAACACACATGGTGTACTACGCAATCTCACCTGAGATATCTCTATGGGTGGCTGCAATACTTAGGTGTTTGCAACCTGAGACTGAGAGAGATATGTGGTTCAACACTGTAAACTTTATTTATTCAGTCTAACATCTAGTTATAAAATTCATTCTATTCATGCATGTGGAATACCATATCTACTAAGTTACTCCATTTATGTAACATTCATCAATTAATCATACATAAAGACACATTCATTCATTCACATAACATAGTGTTACCGTGTTTCACCCCCTCCTAGGCTACGCCCACAAAGATATGGCTCTTAGGCTCTTATTATAGTTCAGAAATATCTCACGCCATACGTGGTTACAATATTAGTTCTCCCCCTCTCCCACAGGCTCCTCGATTCCTACGAGGCTAACTAGATTGCACCAGGCTCCTCAGCCTGTGATCTAACCCTCAAGATCGAGTCCCTCACTCTTCCCTAGCTCACCAACTTAATGACTCATACAGTTATTACAACTCTCTTTCTCTTTTTCCATCCCTGAGTGTCCTCTCTATTGACATCCTTTCTATCGCCTAAGTACTAATTTATATCCTCGACTCACCAACCATTACAATGCATTACAAAACCCCTAACCCTAATGTTGTTAGGTATTCCTTGCATGCATGCTTCAACTTCTTCTCTTACACATGTTGTTTTTCCTTCCAACTGTCTTTTCCTCCTTGCATGCTTCTCCTCCAAAACTAACCTTTCTCTCTGACTAGGCATGCATCCGACAGGCCCCCAACACTGACATGTGGCTCATTTTGAGCCACCTAAACCTTTTTTGCTTCTTCGATCTCTCCTGCGAGTTCTTGGAAATTCTCTGTGAGTTCTTTTGCTTGGGTTTGAGCATGCACGATCTTCTCCTTGAGTGCGTCCAATACCTGCACTGCAATCTTGTCGTTGATCATCTCTGTGCACTCTAACTAAGTTTGTACCATGTTCTTGTTTGCATCTTTTGTCTATGCAATGACCTCCATTGTCCGCTCTTAGAGTGGTTCCATTTGAGCTTGGCACTCCTTCTTCTATGTCTACACGACTATGAGTTATGCATGCATCTTGTTCATATCTTGCGCTCCTTTAATGTGCTCAGTGGTCAGCATCTCTTTCTTCCTTTGCTTGAGGTCCTAGATAGTTGCGCTTATCCTCTCCTCTTCCCGGTCCCATTGCTATACCTGTTGATCCTCCTCTATCTTTATCCATAGTTGTGTTGCTTTCTTGAACAATTCGGTTGTTGTGCTAACTTGTCGCTCCATATCCTCTATCTGCATTGTTTCTTCTTGCTTCCTCTACTCCTTCACCTCTGGGGGAGTGGTAGGTACAAGTTGTTTTGAAGGTGCTCAATATCCTGCTTGTATTGATTGATTGTCTGCACAATATGATCAATCTTCTGTGTCGCCATGAGCTCTGCTATCTACACGCTCGTCAAAATTCTCTCATAGGATATAACCAATCCCTGCTTCAACCTATCCACGTGGTCCTTCTCATCTTTGGTCTCAATCTTGACCTGCTCAAGTACCAATCCCAACACTTCCCTATTGTCCTTTGTCTGCTGCAATTCCACTACGTTTGTGCGTGCATGATAATGTACCTCCTATTCGATGTTGACTTGTATTTTATACAAGGCCTTGGTTAATATCCACGTCATTACCAACTGTATTTGGGCCAAATCCTTCAAGGGTTCTTGACCCACAATTTCATCCATGCGCAACATGCTGGGTGTGACATGAAATTTCGAGCTTGGCTATGCTGACATCTGGATCTTATCCTGCTCGCTCGATCCAACCTTAGCTCCTTTCTGTAATGCTGCTGAGATTGATTCTATTCCTTTGATGACCCTCTATGTTTGTCTGATTTTCTAGAGGATATGCCTCATGTCTACCAACTCATCCTGCATCCTATCCCTTTGGCGCTGAGCTTCGTCAAAGTCCTCGACTATTCGATCCTGGACCATCTGGGCCACGAGGTCTGCATCGTCCTCTGTGATTGTGTATTCTCATGGTGTTTTGTGCACCTTATATTTCTTGTGCACACCCCCTGTTTGTATGACTGACCTCTTGGTCTGGATTTTCTTCTACTGAGTATCACTTGATGTGGTCCCATGTGTTGTCTTAGTCTATTTTTCCTGTTCCTGTGGCGCCTGGGTGTTGTTCTTCTTCCCCACCCAAGTTCCTTTCTTGGACACACCCCCTTTATTATGTTGCGTCGGGTTCTGACCTAAACTTGGCTTCTTGGGCACTATTTTTCCTTTTGTAGGTTTTGTTACTGCCTCCGCCTCCACCTCCTTATCTGTGGGAATCTCTTGATTCAAGGAAGGGGTTATCTTCTAACTAACTTTAGACAACTTCATTCTTTTAGGGATAACCCACTTCTAACCACTTGTCCACTTACAACCACTCTATCCACAAATAATAATCTCACCACTTCTAGTTGCAACTAATTTATTTTTAATTATTTTCTTATTTCAACAACTTAACCCATGATTAACTCCTAGTTTCACCCACTTTGACTAGTCAATTTATTCTTAGGAGCTTCTAGAATAATTAGAATTCTTTGATATTCTAGGGGCTTCTAGATAACTCCAGAGGGTTCTCCATATTCACAAGACCATAACTCTCTAGCCGTGAGGAGTTATGTGACATTCCATATATCACTGAAAATGGCATGACATGTACTATTCATCTAGAATACTCTTACCTGCAATTTCATTGATATTGATGCCTTTATACCTCAAAAAAACTTGGGTCCATTAACCATACTATTGGGGCTACCATAATTTTCTATCGAACTTGCTTCAAGGGTTGACATCAATGAAAACCAACCCAATTAATCAACAACACTAGTCAAGGGTATTGATTGACATCGAATATCTGAGAAGGAATCAAGTGTTGAAGCACAAGATTTGTTATATAAATAGATGTTGGGGATAAACCTTGTGATTCGATAGTGCTCGACAAAATTATGTAGCTAGGAGATGAGTTAATAAAACTAACTGGTGTAGGGAGGGTGGATTTTCTCATTAGAGATGAATCCTTGAACATCCCAACACCAATACTGTCAAAAGTACACTTGGAATCATCAACGAATGGAACATTTGTACTGATGTCAATTCATGAAACAAGTGTATAGTATTCTAATTGATCTATGGTAACCACTTTACCTTGATGAGGAAAGTAGAGGACTCAAAATATTGAAGAAATAACTACCACAATTTCATAAAAAATAACTATTCCCTAACATAATATTATAGTCTAAACATTGATTACTTCAACCCCAATTGAAGTGACCTTTCCACCTAACATTACAAGAAAGGAGGAAATGATTCCTTGGGGATTAAATTCATGTCCATCAAATGCTTTCAACATGGTATACAATGGAGCAAGCATTGGAGAACCTAAGCCTCTCCAACAAGACAATGAATCACGCAGGTAGAGGCTTCTTCATCTACAATGCATTCAAAGATGTTTGTCCCACATGAAGATACTTCTATTTGAAAGTAATCTAGTGGGGAAGCCTAGGATAACTTTTGTCAAGGTAATGTAATCAGATAAGTGTCTAAGGTTTCATCTCCACCAATTTCAATCAAAAATTATTTTTGTTGCACAGGGAAACTCTGAAGGACCTCAAGGGTAGACATAACACATGGTACTTGATCCAAATTCTCAACAATACTGTAATTAGGCATTTGGGTTGCCACACAGACCTTCATAAGACACCTTTGAGGAGGTGAAGCATTGCATAATTGGATGGCTTCTCTATTTGTAGAGAGCCACTTGGTTGGGAAAAACAAAAATACTTATCAATATGACCACTCTCAGTACTGTCATAATTATGATCTCTCATCTATCTATGAACATCTTGTTCACACATGTAAACATTGAAATTTGTGGTATTTCCCCCTTGTAGGGTCGTTCCCTATGTGCCCCTTTATAGAGGTGCACTATTCGTTGAAAAAAATTTCTACTATTTCAGGGGAAAATGATTCATTATGAAAACAAGTTATTATTGGGATCCTCACTAGGATAAGTATAGATGAGTCTCATATATTTGAGAACACTTATGAGTAGGATGATCTTCGATGCATATCATGCAAGGAAATTTCATTTTATTTAGCTCCTCTCACATTAATGTTAGTATTAAGGGTAGTCCTTGTTGATATTACGGTAGCTGCGGGAGGTATTAACCTTTATGTGTAACCTTTGATGAGTCTAGAATATTTCGGGAAGTAAGAGAAACCCTAGAAGGTTAGTAAATAACCTTAGAAGACAAGTCCGTTCAAGATAATAATTTATATTAAATTATTATCCTCTAGAAGTAGAAGTCGGCCCAGTTAGGTCACTTGGAGGACTATAAATAAGAGGGCACTAAAGCTCATTTGTCACACTCACTCTCACAACTGCATAAGGACAAGCAGTGTGCATGACTAGAGGAGAGATGCAGTTGTTGCAGTGGTGACTTGATCTTTGGTTATGGTTGGACTTTCAGCTTAGTTATGGTTTGGACTTTCTGCTTAGTATGCTAGCTTTGGAGAGAGACACACTACCTTGGTTGGCTATTGGCTCTAGAGTTTGCTTCCAGAATTATTTTTTCTATCAAGTTTAAGGTGCTCGGGGTGGACTTTGTGCCTATGGTTGGGTGACAATATTTCTATATTTTCTACGGTGAAATAAGAACACCTATTATTCTAACAGGTTATGGGCCCACACTATATTTGGATAGTCTAACCACTGGAATGTAGATTGGGAGGATTTGCTCAGATGCAGTTGTAGTTGCATTTGCATTCAAAGTTTTTCTACAACAATGAAACCCTAACCCTTGTGTTGAGGAACCTTAAGAGAAGCGCTCAACCTAATTCCTAGATAACCTAGTGCACCCTAACCTAGCACACCTACTGGTACTCTCAGCAAGCCAACGCATCAAGTTTGAGTTTTTGGTCAAATTCAAAGGTTGAATAATTCAAAGTCAAAGGTTGACCAAGTCAAAGAAATCATGACGTACATTATGAAATCATAAAACAAGTTAGAAGGGGATTCTAACTTCAGAGCATGGAAGACAAGGATTGACCTCATCCTTGCAAAGAATAAAGTGTTGGATATCGTGAAAGGAAAGATCAAGGAATGATAGTTTGAAGTAGGAAAAGAGAAGGAACCTCAGAACGTTGTAGTTATGGAGAATTTCAAGGAAAATGGCATCAATGCTATGAGCATCATAGTGGACTCTGTAAATGACCATTTGATACCCTATATTTCTCATCCTGACTCATCTAAGAAGATGTACGATTCCCTAACTAACCTCTTCTCAGTTAGAAATATTGGACAAGTGACGAGTATAAAGAATGAACTATGTGACATGAAAATGAATGATGATGACAATATAACATCATACTTTGTAAAAATATCTCAGTTAAGAGATCAACTACAATCTATTGAGGAAATCATTTCACAAAAGGAACTAGTAAATATAGTACTTAATGGCCTTCCCAAGACATGGGATGCATTTTCCGCAAGCATGAACACAAGAACGAAGTATCCCACATTTGAATAACTTTGGACTTGTTGTGCACAAGAATAATCAAGGATTAGCACAAAAGAGAAATACCAAAATAAAGATGATGATCAAGCCTACATAACAAAGTTCAATAAATTCAGGAATAAGAAGAAGTTTGGCTCGATGAAGAAACCAAATCAAGAAAAGGATATGTCAAAAATACAATGCTTCAATTGTCGAAAGTATGGTCACTATAGGAACCAATGTCCTAAGTTAAATAAAAGGAAGGAAACACATGAAGCAACAATTTCCAGAGAAAAGGAACCCTTAAATAAATTCAAGCAAGATGAAGCAAACTTCTTCTACTAGTCATGGTAACAATATTCTTTTGTAACATAGTCCTTGCACATACCATGTTTACATACATAGCATGTGTATATATTTCTTAGAATATAAGATGGCCAGTGGCAATGAAACAATACCTATGGGAGAAGAACAAGATAAGGATTTCCATTACAATGACTACTAGTAATGTATTTGAAAATGTTGAAGTACATTGACTACCTTTGGTGGCAATACATGTGAAAGATATTAAAAGAGTATATACATAAAAACTTCCAGGTGGGCCGAAATCAGAACCAAACTTGAAGAGACCTGGAAGGAGTCAGACCAGAAATAATTCAATAATCAAGAGGAAACTAGAATAGACTTGTGACACTTTACAAAAAGTAAGAAGGATGCAGACATAAGAATGTGCTATCTCAGATGGAGGGAGATCATTGTAGAAATTCCAAAAGTAGAGAATGCATATTTCTCATTCATGCATGAAGCTGGGATTATGAGGGAGATAATCCTCAATGATGTGATCCATTAAATAACCTGTGAAGACTATGAAGTATATATCCATGTTCTTCATTATAAGTAGCAACCATGATAAGAAACACATGTTCAGTTTTACTCTAGAAAAAGTCTCCTTTGAAAATAAGCCATGAATATCCTTGGTTGTCCATCTACATTTATGTTCCTATGACGAAAATAAGAAGTTGAAACCTTTAGAAAGGTAGGGCATAACATCTATAGAAGATTCCATGGACTCCAACATTAAAGAGAAACATGAGGAAGAACATGAAGATTCCAAGAAAGAAAGAAAAGTCAGAACAACCAATTGAACTATTTATTATACTGAGAATCATATGACTACCAACATGGTTTGAACCCACTAGAAGCAGTCAAATAGAAGGAATGTAAGGAAGCTATGATGAAGAACAATGTATGTGAGAAATTATGAATGGAAGCATTGATAGATACATGGTGATTTTCATAACTAGAGGGTTCTCCTAGAAGGAGGGAGAATACTACGATGATAGCTTGTTCCAGTAACTATATACACCTCTAGCCGAGACATTATATATCTTGCAGTATCCATGAGTTGGATTTTACATCAGATGGATGTAAAGAATGTTCTTCTAAACAAATTAATTGAAGAACAATCATATGTAGAGAAACCTCAAGGTTTTTAGGTATACCAAAAAGAGACCGATGTATGCAGATAGAAGAAGACCTTGTATGGATTCAAAAAACCTAATGCAGAGCCTCTCATGTACAACATAAGCATGGTGAAAACTTCCTATGATAGAGGAAGTGTATCAAAATGGTTCTGCAAAATCCCGAGATGATAGATTTCAAATCCATGGAAGACTCCCATGATGACAGATATGAAGAAGTTGAGAGACTTTGATCCAATAGACCCATCCCTGTACCAGTAATTGATTGACTCCTTGATGTATTCGATGAATACTAGGTCAGACATTTTCTTTTTTGTAAACATGTTGAGCCAGTTCCAAATAGAACCTAGCCATGAGAATTGAATAATTGCAAAGCATGCCTTGAAAATATCTTCATGGGATGTTTGAGTTATGATATACAACTGTATGGATTTATCGATTCAGATTGGCAGGGGCTGCAAATAATAGAAGAAGTATTTCTTGGATATGTTTTAGCTTGAGATTTTCCAATATATCATGGGCTAGAAGGAGACAAAAGTTTGTTTCACTCAACACTACAGAAGAAAAATATATTTCAACTTGTGATGCTTGTATGAAAGCAGTGTGGGTCCATAAGCCGATTTCTGGAAGGTTTGATTAGGTGTTGGATTCAACCATGATATATTGTGATAACTAGAGCTGTGTAAATCTCTCAGAGAACCTGGTGTTCCATGACAGATCGAAGCACATTGACATCAAGAATTATTTTCTGCATGATAAATTCTAGAAGGGAGAATTGGTTCTCCAATATATCTCCACCAATAAGAAGATAGAAGATATTTTGGCAAATCCTTTGTCCAAGATGAAAATTTTCTGTACTTAAGGGACAATATGGGACTCATGGAGATGACTTCATTATTGGAAAGGGAAGTGATTTCTCCCTAGGTTGGGAGGGAGAATTGATATGTTATTGATATATGGGCAGTCATTTTCCAGTTTGGAAAATGGTCCAGGTTGGGAAGTCACTTTCCAGTCCAGAAAGTGGTCCAAGATTCTTGATGGACAATCATTTTCTAGTTTGGAAAATGGTCCAGGTTGGGCAGTCACTTTCGAGTCCAGAAAGTGGTTCAATATTTTTGATGGATAGTTGTTTTCCAGGTCGGAAAATGGTCCAGAATGAACATTCATGGTCCGACAGATTGTTGATGTACCATAGACAACGATTCCCCTTGTGGCCAGTGTGGGGGAAGGGTCTAGGACAATCATTCTCCTTGGAAGTCACTCTGAGAAGTTGTCAAGAATAATGGTCTGCCTCTCTAGGTATTCATTCTTTCAAAGTTCACATTTGTGAGAAGTTTCAAAGAATGGTCCGATGTAGGAGGTTGGTGTAGGACAATCAGTTCTGCAGGAAATGGTATGGATAGTCATTCCCTATGGCAGACTCATTCTATCCAGGTTGCACTATGAATCATGCTGAAATAATGGCCCAATTAGGTTGAATGGTTCAGGTTCAAAAATCAGGGAAAGTCATTCCCTATGGCAGACTCATTCTCTTTAGGTTGCATTGTGATTAGTGCCAGAAGAATGGCCTAATTAGTGCATTGTGATTAGTGCCAGAAGAATGGCCCAATTAGTTCAGAAATCAAGGACAATTATTCTTCTATGCTTGAGAAGAATAGTCCAGATATCCCATGTATGATGTTTAACTCTCTGAGGACAAATGCTCTTCCATATCTCACAGATGCGAGTGGAAGAGTGGCCCAGATGATTCAGTTTGTATCATGACATTGTTGATATCATATGATATGATTGTTGTGGAGACTTTATGTCTTTGAATAGTAGTTGTATGCTACTATGGTGGATGCAGTGGTCCACTGGTAGTGACTATGTGTCATTGGTTAGTAGTCGTGTGATACTAGGAGTGGTTGTGTACCAATGGATAGTAGTTCTATACTACTATGAATAGACACAATTGTGTTCTATTGGATGACATTGTTCTGATTTCCATAGAGACTATCTAGTTGGATAGTGATGATGGTGCTTGTGATTTGATCATGAGATAACCTGTCTAGCTATGATGACACTACCAGTTGAATGGTATGTTTGTGCTCAAGATCATTTCCTTTAATAATTTCCTAGCTAGGAGGGAGTGTTGATATTACGATAGTTGCAGGAGGTATTAACCTCTACGTGTAACCTTTGACGAGTCTAGAATATTCTGGGAAGCAATATAAACCCTAGAAGTTTAGGAAATAACCTTAGAAGAAAATTCATCTCAAGATAATAATTTATATTAAATTATTATCCTCCAGAAGTAGAAGTCAGCCCAGTTAGGTCACTTGCAGGGCTATAAACAAGAGGGCGCTAGAGCTCATTTTTCACACTCAATCTCACAACTGCATAAGGAAAAGTGGTGCACATGACTGGAGGAGAACTGTAACTGTTGCAATGGTGACTTGGTCTTTGGTTATGGTTGGACTTTTTTCTTGGTTATGGTTTGGAATTTCTGCTTGGTATGCTAGCTTTGGAGAGAGGTACGCTACCTTGGTTGGCTATTGGCTCTAGGGTTTGCTTCCATGATTATTTTGTCTTTCAAGGTTAAGGTGCTCGGGGGTGGCCTTTGTGCCTATGGTTGGGTGACAATATTTCTATATTGTATATGGTGAAATGAGAACACCTATTATTCTAGTAGTCCCTAGCCTATAAGTAGATTTTTTTTTTGTTCTTCTTCTTGCCTCCAATTTTATGATTGTTCTTTAGATGTGTTTATTGGACTGAATGAACATTGAAGGTTTGGGTAGGAACCATGGATTTTTTCAATGTTGGTGCAATCATCAAAGAATTATGAGAGAGTCATCTATGACATTTTTCCTGTTAACTACTTAGTAGAAACATGGGAAACATAAGTAATCACACCATTGGTGTGTGGTTCCAAGGTAGGTTTAGGAGGATCTATTGATGACTGAGGAGCATGAGGTATCAACACATACAATGTGGAAGATAGATAGTAAATGAAATCTAGCTATTGAGCATGTAATATAAATTTCTATTTGGTTAGGGATCCTGACATTGTGACATCCTTGGTGATATTTGGAAACAAAGACTTTGTTAGCACTCTGTAATTTGCCTAAGGCTGTTGAGGCAAACACAGAGGTAACCTCGAACCGCTTCGAGTCTTGGATCTAGCCCTCCAAGACTCAGAGAGGGATCTCTCTTTTAGATTTAGCTTTGTTTGCAATAGGACTGATGTTAGGCTAGCTATAGAAGTATAAGGTTTTGGTTTTGGTTTTTAAATGGTCAGTTTGGGACAACAAGGAGAGCCATTGGGAAAATGGGGTCTGTGCTTTAAACAATGTGATTCAATCTCAGATATGGACACAGCTCTTTCACAAGGCAAGGTAGCAGCAATATTGGATCGAATTAAGTGTTGATGGCGTTGGTTTGAGGAAGGAATAGGTGAGGAAGAAGACATGCAAAGGAGCATTTATGAATTCCTAAACTAGCCTTTAGAAGATCAACATAAATATCATCAGAAGCTGAGAAACAAAGTATCTTCTGATAAATTCTGCTTCTACCACTCTCCTTCTGACAATAAGAACTGAAAACACAATGAAAGATAACAAGAAAACATTTAACAGGAAGAAAATCCACCAATATCACCACACAAGAATCCTGTAAAAGAAGCAGGCACATCACTGATATATCATTAAAAATTACAGAGGAGTTCTCTGGCTAAAACACGGCCCTCATCCAACAAAGAAAATGAGAATTACAGGGCTGGACCTCTCACACAGGTCGAGCCAGCAATAAAAAAAAATGCTTCACTGCCAGGACCCTCTCGTCCTCAGTCCCAGTCGAACCCTCATTAAGTTTTTTACATCACTATATATAACAAAAAATCCCCCTAGCCTTCAAAGATTCGGGCTCATGACTCTGCACTCTAAGAATAGAAAACTATTACAACCAAATAATGACACCTGTAGAGTCTGTCTACAGCAAACCCAACAGTAAACTGAATGAAAACTAACTTTGGTGACTGTTTGCTATGACATCTGGCACATTGGAGAAGGTTTAAAATTTGCTGGCGAATAGACTGAACGCTGGAGGTTTTGTTGGAGACTGGATGGAAGCTGTCATTTTCCAATTGTAGCGTTTTCATCTAGAGCCTGGGATTTCTCTGCCACCTGTATAACTGTTCCCTAAATATGTGAATGAGACTGTTGAAAACAGGTTCCCTGTTTGCCACATGTTTCAGTCAATGACTAGAGCTGGGATATATTCCATTTGTCATTCATGGAATTAAATTGCCATACGCCCTTGGATTTGAACGATGCTTCCAACTATGATGCTCTGCCACCTGTGATTAAACATGCTACCTAAATATGTGGACATCAAGTCGAAATCAGGTTCCCTGTTTGCCACTATCCTCAGCGATTTGTAGTTGGAATTCTTTTTAATCTGTGTCTCTGTAAAATCGGTATCTATAACATCATCGCCCTGAGATCTTCAATCTTATATGAAAAATCTGAAATTAACCCTTTAAGCACATTAACCTCATCTTCCATGACACTTATAGCCAGTGTGCCATTCTGGAGATCTCCCTCAGAAATATTATTTGTCTGTGCCTCTTTGCCAGAACTTTCACCCTTGGATGTCTCAACTTCAGTGGTGAGTCTCTGCATACGGGATGCATATATTGAAAGAACCCGTTGGTAGTAGTTTAGAGCATCTGGAGTCTTGTTATGCATCTGTAGAGCCAAACATATCTCAAAGCGTAGTTATGAAATATGACGACTGTTAGGTTCCTCCAAGCGTTCCGATATAGAAAGAGCTCTCAAGTAATCACTTAATGAAGTCTGGAAATATTCTCTTTCCAAAGACACATCTCCTAAGGCACTTATAACATCCACTTTTCGATAGTATCTTCCTATTTATCCATTGATTCGACACCATTTTGATCACTGACAGAGCCTGGTGCTGAAGCTTTCTTCCATCGAACCAGCAGTAGCTCCATTTCTCAGTAATTCCTCATGTGGTTGTAACAATATTTTCTGCAATCTGTAAATAGTTTCTTAAAGTTGTTTGTGTCTCGGGAGAAAGTATATCATGGATAAGAGTATAAACTTGCACTGCAGGTACAATTGCAGGTGCAGCTACACCAGTAACTGGCCCAAACATGTCAACTAAACCCGATGGTGATGATTCATCTAATGACTTGTAATTCTCAAAAGGTGTCGCAAGCAAACGTTCCAACTGATCTTCACTCTCACTCAACATCCGTTTCTCTTGTCGATTTAAAGTGTTCTCATCTCGAGCTCTCATTATTGGAACAAGCAATTCATATAGAAGCTCAAAACAATCTTTTGTTGGAGTTGCCACATCCATGATGCATGAAAGGTACCTCAACTTGGTGTATGAATCTGACACCCCATAATAAGAAGCAAACTCTATTAGCAACCATTTCCATAGCCCATGCAAACGCAAGTTCCGTGACCGAAAATTTTCCTTTCGCATTGCAGCTTCTAGTACCAAATCATATGCTAGAGTTTCTCCAATAGTGCCACACTCAGTTGGCCCCAATTCGCCAGAGGTAGTCAGACAACTTATGGAGAGTTGCACCTTTCCTACACATTCATGTTCTGGTTCACTGTAAATAGGCCACCAGCGAAATTTTTCATTTGGGTCATCCGCTATGGAAGCAATCTTGATCCGAACTCGACCATGAGCATTTCCCTTGGAGTCATGAACCTCCAATATAAGAACATCTCTTTGGCTCTCAGGAAAAAGATATGACCATCACCAGACCCTGGTTGCATCCACACAGCTGAACCTGGCTGCATCAGGATGGATTCTTCTTCAATTGAACTCTTCAGTTGAAGCCAGCAAGAAAAGGTCTCTTGTGTTGTGTCCATCAGTGTGCTATGCAAAGTGTGTTCACCCCTGCTTTTAATAGCCCAGAAACTTTTTGTATGTATTGTGCTCCAGCTTGCATATATGCAGCACTGCGTTGTGAGTAGGTAACCTGAAGTGGTGTCTGTGGTACAACACGAACTTTTCTCACTGCCGCCCAAAGGTAACAGTCCGACCAGATTCAATAGACCACAACAATATTGGGTGTAGCTCTTTGTGCTCAGCTGGGTAAGAACGCCCTTCACCAATAGGAGGTTTTGGAAAATCTCTCTGCACTTTATCGTCATCAAGAATTGCAGGCAGGAGATTTAAAAGATCGATGTGTATACAATGATGGGACTTGCAATTCGTTCCACGGATTTTGTGAAACCATGATTCGCTGCATAACCTTCTCTGCATCCATTTGGACACCTTGACTCTGTTCCAACACCTGGCACGGGGTTCTAAAACTGTGCTTTATATATTTAGGTTTCCTGAGCTCATTATCCCACATTCGCGAGGAGAAGGGATTTTACAGCCTTTATATATTTTCATGTTTGCAGCCTTTATCCCAAGTCTATACTATGGAGTTAGGCGCTGGCGCTTGCTTGTGTGTTGATTGTTTGGGTGTTGGCCTTAGGCCAATATAATCTTTTTGGTCAAACTTTTGCTAATTTATTCATAAAACTTCTGCATAAATGCAAAGGCCGAGGGGCCATTTTTAATTTTTAATTTTGTTTTCAAATTCACCAAAATTTTGGCAAACAAACCAACTTTGTCTTTGCCCATCAGCATTAAACTTTTACTATTTTGAACCAATCCACTATTCTTTTTGCTAGAAAATACACCAAAACTCACTTTGAAGCTTGCGCGCAGGCACTCATCTTATGCTTGGACAGTGTCGGGCGCTTTCCGCCACCTTCGCCATGCGTCATGAGCGAACACATATGCCTGAGATAGATACATATTAGTCAGAAAACTGATCCCCTATTATATAGGGTTCTAACATAGGCTCCACCTGGGGAAAATAGCTCTGAAAGAGGTGTTTAGAATCCATGAACTCTGAATTTCGCCGACCAGTTGATCATTGGGCTGCCCCCAAACTATAAACTGAAATAAAACCATGAAGAAACAAAAAGAAAAGATGCTCATTCTGTTGAGCTTATTGGCATCCCTACCTACCCTAATCTAACAGTTACTGCTTCAATCAGGTAATGAAAAAGTGTTAATGAAGCCAACTCAACAACTGATCCCATGATTGGGCCTCCTCATCATGCTTGATGAAAATCAAGGCTGCAATATGTACTGGCAGGTGGTGATATCTCGGGTTCTTGCAGAAAAAACATGTTGGAACAATTACACTGAAAAAGAGCTCCATATAATTTGCAACCGGGTCAAAAAAAAATGATCTATTTGTTGATTCCCCGGGTATTCATCAATTAGAAAATCGAAAGATGATACAATATCTTTTGGTTTTGGAGACGTGAGTTTCTCATAAAATTGCTTTGGATGTTGGAAACTGTAAGACTGAATCTGAGTATTCAAAAGCTCAATATCCCTTTCGAGTTTTTCAGCCAACATCTCAAAAACCAATATTTTACTTTTATAAGAACCTTTTTTCAATTTACAACACTGAATCACAGTTGCTAACGAAACTTCATCAAATTGAAAATCTGCTAACTTATCCCTGAAATCTTTGACAGCTTCATAACATATAGGATTGTCCACATACCTTGTCATCTTGAAGTATCATCAAGGCTTTGAAATATGGATTCTTCAGCAGTGAAGTCGCTTGTGAACTTTGAAGCACGGGGTCTTGAGCAATGGAGTCGCCAGGTGAATGATACAGCCTTCTGGTGTTTGGCTTCTGTCCACCATCAGAAGTCAAAACTAAACTTGAAGTGCAGCTCTGGAGAAAGTCCCCAGTGGAGTCACCAATTTATGTTAGCACTTGGTAAATTTCCTAGAGGTTGAAAAAGAAGAAATCCACAAAGTTAACCTTAACCAACCGCTTTTAAAGCTGGGATCTAGCCCTTCCAGCTTCAGAGAGGGATCTCTCTATATGATTTAGCTTTGTTTAATTTCAGATATTAAGCTAGTTAAAAGAATTATTGGGTTTGTTGTAAAGGGTTTTAAAAGTTGGTTGAGACAAACTACACATCCATTGGGCTATGGGGTCTGTATTTAATCAAATCTGAGAAATAACCAGAAATGCCAAAGAAGACCATTCACAAGGCGAGATAACACCCTCACTGGATCTTTAGTAATTAAAATGATGGACAGAAGAAAGATGAGGAAAATAACTTCAATTAACAAGCAGTTAAGAATTTCTTAATTGAAGGTATTAGAAGATAAACATTTAAATCCCTAGAATCGGAAACAGGGTATCAAAGATAAATCCTGCAACATAACGCTATTCATAAAGATTAGACTCAGAAAACAAAATGAATACGGAGAAAGAGAAACATTTAACTAAGAAAATCACATCACTAGTGAACATGCGCAAGAATCCTGTAAAGTGCCTCTTCTTTATTAATGGTAGATATCTTCAAAAATAGTACAGTTTGATAGCGATAGGGTGTGCTAATCAACAACCACAATACTTCGGAAACTGAAGTATTTATAATACAAAATACAAACGCTCCTGTCATAACTGATCAGGACGTGCTCATGCTATTTTTAGACTAACTAACTTAACTAATCAAAACTGTTTTGATGACTCAATACAACAGTATGCTGAATTTCAGGGGTAGGCCGTTGGCGAGGTGCCTCCGTAGCCTCTTCTGACAGGACAGGTGACTGGATGCGACAGCCCATCTGCTAATATAGTAGATCACACAGCTCCTCCCATCTGATATGACCTGGCACTGTAACTTTAAGCAATCTTCTGTACACTTCATCCATGTCTGTGTACTTAGCAAATGTGGGCTTGATGACGAATATGTGCTTAATCTCGTGCTGAATACTAATATCCAACCGCAAGGCATCCATGAATGCTTTTCCTATGATGCTTCCCTGTATACCTGCAAACTTAGAATTGTCCTTGGACACTTCAGCCAACTTTTTCTTATAATCAGGGAGTGTCATTAATTTTTCGTTAATGACCTTCATACTAGGGAGGCCCTTCCTTTGCAGAGTATCTATCTTGTTGAAAAACTTCTGCACTCCTTGATCCATAACTTGAATTTTCTCCTCAAGCTGAAGCATGAGGCCCCTTTTGGTTAGAACCCTTTTGACTTCAAGTATGGTTTTTGTCCTGTCCTCGATCTTCAATTCTTCGAGTTCCTCCCTGGTTTTGGAATTCAGGAATCTTATGATTTCATTAGCTTGTGCCGGCATGTCTCCCAGCTCCGTTCTGATTTTCTCCACGGCCTGTTTGCTCCTCTCGAGCAACTCATTTTGTTCAAACATGATTTGAACCATAGGCCAGATCTCGTTTATGGACTTGGAAATATCTGTCCACACAATCTCTTTGACCTTAGCCAAAGTCTTTCCTGCCATTGTCTGTTTCTGGAGCTGCTGTAACTCTTTTTTTATTTTCTCATTCACCTGTTTCTCTTTGGATAGACTAGCCTGGAAAGAAGTCTTTAGCTCTTGGAGATTCTCCACTTCTTTCTTAAGCCTGCCGATTTCTGATTCTTGCAGGTTCATTCTCTCCATAGACTTGGCCAGGTCTGTTGTCCCCTCTGGTAGTGGCACTGATGCAGCAGATGGAATGGCTGTCACTGTCGTTGTGCTCAATCCTACAATTGGGATAGCACTCAATGGGATGCCTTCCATTGTCTTTGCTTGCTCTTTCTCTTTCAGCAGTCTTTCCATCTCTTTTAATTGAGCGTTCTGCTCCATGAGTAATTTCAGCAGCTCATCCTTTTCACCTTCCTTTTCAGCTATCTCCTTTGCTTGTGGGTCTTCTGTTGGAGGGAGCTTTAGTTGTTTTCTCAAAGACACGATGTCAACGTTTTTCTTTTTAATCATCTCTTCAGCTGCTTTGACATTCGCAGGGTCATAACCAATCTTGAGGACCAGCTCCTCCAATGTTTTGATTTTGTTGTCCTTTGCGAAAGATGAAATTTTCTCCATCTTCAGTTGGGTCTGGGCATTGCTCAAGGCTACTCGAAATTTTGATGCAGAAGCGGTAGCATGGGCCAAAGTGTGGAAAACCATCTCGCCAGTTTGCTTGTGCAGATCCATCTGATTTGCTGGATGCACGTCTTTAGCCTGAAACTCAAATGTGGCCCTTTTATAATATGATATAACCTTGGGATCTGGCACTTGCACTTGGAGGTAAGCCATATGCATCCTACCTTTCTCTGTATCAAACGCTGAAAGAAGCCTGTGTTGAGTTGTGGACGACTGCTTCTGGAACTGGGCATAAGTGCTGGTAGTAAGAGTCTGCTTTTTCTTCTTGATCAAATCGTATTTTTCAAAAATGCCCAACTTGGGGCCGGTCTTGCTTGGTGGAGCATCTGTGGGAGAGTCTGTGGATTTTATAGCTGATGTTATTATTGCCTTGTGCTGACTCGAGCCGAAAGGTAGAATGGAGGGTTTGACCCCTGGGGTGGCCACTGTGGTGGTTGTGATCTCTTGCTCCACTGTCGTGCCCGTCATTGGAACTGTCCTTGGATTTTTGGCATGCATCTTAAACTCCTCCGATGACACCTCTGTTACAGGAGGAGATTATTCCTGTCGGGGCCTCTTCTCCTTGGGATTCTGAGGTGTGGTAGTGGGTGGCACGCTTGTCGAGGGCACCTGCTTTTCCACCTCAGCAGTTGGTTCCACGTCCACCAAGGTGTTGGGCTCCCATTCCGTCTGATTAGCAAACTTCTCGACTTCGGGCTTGGACTCATGCGCATATGGGGCATTCTTATTTTTTACTCTCATCTCATAAATGATCCCATATGGATCGTAGTGCCAGGAAAAACTCTTAAAGAATTTCATCTCCTTCAATATTATGTCAGCTTCCTCGCCAGCACCTCTACTATTGCAGATAAAAGAACCTATCTACCCTTTAATCCTCAATTGTTGTTTCTTTTTTAGTGAAACAAAGTGAATATCATCAGAATTCATAATTTGTCTAATATATTCCAGTGTGAAAATTCTTATCGGTATATATCTCGGAAGCTTGTACGGTGCCAACTCGCACCCATAAACTCGGATCTCGGAGTGATTCTGATACAAGTACCAGTCTCCTGTCTTCGCATTGTCCGAGAGGTGTAGAATTCTCCGGACTTTGTCATTTATTCGTGGCTCAGGCATGCCACTCAACATACTTACCACAGGGTGGTAAAACTGATCGATAAAAGCTTTGAAGTCATATTCGGCCGAGTCACGCCTCAGAAGAGAATTCCATGCTGTGACAGGCTGAGGCTTCCCGTCGGCGTCCATCTTCTGCATGGACAAATTGAACCTGTCGTCTTGAAAAAAGATGAACATGTAAGCTAGAATGGATGAATACCTGAACATGCCCGCTGTGGTGAAATTCACAAATTGCTCATGTATGTTATTGGCTAGGAAAGTGTTGTAGTCGAACTGAGTGGTCGGTTGTTCATCGTTTGAGAAGATAGATAGAAAACCCAGGATGGGCTCATCTACCCATTGATCAGAATAGTACCCAAGCAGGGCACACAGGGAAGAAATAATTTGATTTCCTTTGGTGGAAAACAAGGAAGAAGGGTACGGGGGATTGGTGGACGGGAGCGGAGCGGAAGTGGGGAGGAAAATCTCAACTATCTGAGCTCTCTGCGGGAAATTCATCTTTTGATAAAGCTCAGTGAGGATTTCTAGCTTGAATGGGGACGCAGATTTCGGGTGGGTTATCTGCATCATCTGGTCAATATCCTCTGGGGTGATGAAGAAGAGGATGTCCCTAGATGAAGAAACAATGGCTTTTTGGTCGGGGACGTAGTGGGCCTGGCATTTGAGGGCAAACTCGGGGAAATGGTGAATTTGGGGGAACAGATATAGGGGCAAATTGGACTCCCAGAGCCCAATCTCATCACTCTGGTCCAGGAAGACTTCCCGGAGCCATGACTGCAGATCGGAGAAGTCAAAACTGCATATAGTGTCCGCTATCAAGCGATCTTTGTCGACCAGAGGAATTTTATCCAGGTCAACCGGAGGAGGAATGAACAGATTCTCTTCCTCTTCAGTTTGCTTTGTCTTAGACACCATTTTGGCAATTGTACCTACAACAAACAATACGTTAGTGGGTTCGACTGACTGTAGGTGAAAACAATGTGGGAGCAATGGAGGAAAAGGAGGTTTCTGGCGCGACGGATGAATAACGAATACAAAGGAGAATGGTAGTTTTATTCAAATAATGGGTCGGTCGGACGCGGGAAAACGGTCAGCATGACAACGTGTATGTTATCCAGTTATTAATGGACAACGGGCCACTTGGGGTGATATGGAAGGTGACGGAGACCAACGTGTACGGATGACTGACGTGGAGGTTTGTGATTGGGGGTAAAAGTCGCCAAAGGAGGCTGTCCATGAATGAAGGGGGTTATGGCACTGACAACATGGACTGGCGAAAGTTATGGGAAGTGACCCGACCCCAGGAGCAAGTGGACCAAGTGGGCTCAGTGGAGGGTGACGTCCAGGGGCGACGAGATGTCAGGCAGCATGTGGAGGATGGGACTCATGAACCAATAGGACAACAACACATGTAACAAGGGGCCCGCCGTAAGGAAGATTCATTCCGGACCCCCCCCCTTTGATTAAAGGCAGAATACCAAGGGGGGTCCGGAATCCATCGTGATCCATTGATATGCGTGCTGGATTTCTGACCGCAGATGTTAGCTCGCTCTTTAATACCAATTTTGGACCCCCCCCCTCCATTAAAGGTAGAACGGAGGGGGGGGTCCAGAATTCAATGTGAACCGTTGATTTGAGCGCTCAATTTAGAGTCGTCCAGATGTGCGCCTGCGTTATTATCAATTCCAGACCCCCCCCCCCCTCCGTTAAAGGCAGAATGGAGGGGGGGGTCCAGAATCCAATGTGAGCCATGGATTTGCGCGCTCTGTTCTAGATCGTCCAGATCTGTGCAAAGATTATCGCCGATTCCGGACTCCCCCCCTTTGGTTAAAAGCATAACACTAAGGGGGGTCCGGAATGCTATGTGAGCCGTTGATTCAAGCGCTGTGATCTGGACCATTGAAAGGTGAATGAAGCATAGGTCGGGAGCGGAAAATGTCATGTGTGGGAAAAACTTAGGATTAGTGCTTTCTCATGGGTTTTTTCCCAAATTTGTCATAGACACCACCAAGGGGACCTTATTTCAACTATCCTAAGGAAATGGATACTTGAGGTAGCGAATTTTCAAATGGATTTTATTTGGGCAAGGCAAGCAAAGAAATTAGTCTACATTCTAACCTACTTTCACAAGACGAATAACCCAGGTTAGACTGTTGGGTTAAGACATTATTTTTCCTAAGGGATATCTGACCAGGATTAGACATTCTGGTCAGACTTATTCACTAATTCTACCCTAGGGGCTATCTGACCAGGATTAGATGGTTTGATCAGATATATTCACTAGCTCTAACCTATGAGGTATCTAACCAGGTTTAGACAGTCTGATCAGGTGCATTCACTAGCCTATCAACATTGAAAATTTAAAAGGACTTGATCATGCTTGAAAGGTATGACCAAGTCACTGTTATTGCATGGGGCTTTGTTTCAATTCTTTTTGCCCTCTTTTCTTTCTTTTTCCTTTCTTTTTTCTTTTCTTTTTCTTTCTTTTTCTTTCTTTTTGCAAAATGAAAATCAATTTTCCAAAAAACACTAGATATAGATAATATCCATAATATCCAAATCATAAGTTGATTCCCATAATTTATGGGGTGATAACAGGCGGCTCCACCTGGGGATGGTACTTTCCCTGTTAAGTGCCAAGAATCCAGTTTCCTGTCATTTTGAACCAATCTGTCTAGTAGCCTTATCTGGTATTATTCTCAGGAACACTTCGAAAAACATTGATCAACAGCTTAGGGCCTTCTCTTCGGGCTTCAAAAAATAGACCGACGTCCTTCACTCAGAAAAATGCAAGTAAAGACTGAAAATTAAAACGGTATGTACAATGGAGAGTGATTTCTTCAATTCTCTTACTGAGGAGGGACATAATGTTTCAACATTCGTCCATTCACAGGTGCTCCTGGCAGATCTGACCCATCGACATTGTTTAACAAGAAGGCGTTGTTTCCTCTGAAAGCTTGGATCATGTAGGGCCCTGTCCATAGATAATCAAATTTCCCATGCTTCCCCTTGTCTTCGTTCCTGGCATCCCATCTCAACACTAGGTCTCCCAACTCAAAATCATCCTCCTTGGTTCGTTTGTCAAAGATCTTCTTAATTTTCTCTTGGATGACCTGTGCTTTATTGAAAACATCCTCTCTAGTCTGCTGCAAATGAATCATCTGATTGATTCGTCTCTGGGAGTCATTTGGTTCAGCTTGCATCTCTTGGAGTAACTTCATGACAGGGACTCCCAAGGAAGTTGGGAACACAACCTTTGTACCGTAAACCAGTTGGTATGGTGACATACCAATTGACCTTTTGGTGGTGAGTCTATCTGCCCATAAAGAAAATACCAGCTTATCATGCCATGATTTTTTATTCTCCTGCAATGTTTTCTTGATGATATTTACCAAAGTCTTGTTTGAGGATTCCGACAACCCATTCCCCTGAGGGTAGTAGGCTGTGGAATGCCCCAAGCCAATGTGGTAACAACTGCAGAAGTCAATGAGTTTCTTCGACCGAAAGGAAGCTGCATTGTCAGTAATGATCTTTCTAGGACAACCAAAACGAGACAAAATATTATTTTCAAGAAATTTGATAATAACAGAGTCAGTGGATTGCCTGCTTGGTACAGCCTCGATCCATTTGGTAAAGTAATCAGTGGCAGTGAGGATCCACCTATGTTGGCCCGAAGATGGAGGGTGTATTTCTCCAATGAAGTCAAGTCCCCATTGTTGGAATGGAGCCTCAACTGAAATTGGTTTAAGAGGTAGAGGAAGGAGTTTCCTTTTACCCTCAAACAGCTGACACTGGTGACATGCTGTTACTTTATGATGTACATCTGCAAACAGGGTGGGCCAGTAAAAACCTGCTCTGAGTATTTTGTTGGCTGTAACCTTCCAGTTTAAATGGCCACCACATTCACCTGCATGAAACTCCTGCAACACTTTGTCAGCTTCATCTTTGAGTAAGCAATTTAAAAGAATACCTGCAGGGTCTTTCCAATACAAATTTCCTTCTAGAATACAGAATTTCAGTGCTTTCAACTTTAAGAATCTAGCTTTAGTTTTAGTTAAACCAGGGGGAGCTTGTAAATTTTGTAAAAAAAAAATAAGGTCTGCATACCATGGAGAGTTTATAAAAACCTCTTTAACGTTTGGAGTCGCCATCTCACCCTCCTCATCTGCCGCGTATAGAAAATTAATGTCAAGAGCCTGAAAATTGGATTCAGCCATCAATTTGGCAAGGCCTTGGCCTTTGATCAGTTTGTGGGCTTAATTTCTATGTCATATTCTAGAATAACTGCAATCCACTTTCCTCTCCTCCCATCAGGGTTGTCTTGTGTCAAGATATCTTTTACAACCGCGTTTGGAACATAAGCTATAATGTGTGAATGAAGAATATACACCCTAAAGTCCTTTATAGCCTTTACCAAAGCAAAAGCCTGCTTCTCTATAATATTGTAGTTCAAGGCAGCATCTCTTAGAGCCTTGCTGAAGAAAGCTATGGGTTGTTCATACCCTTCACTGTTCTTCTGCAGTAATACAGCTGCTATAGTATGTTCCGAGGCGAAAGAAAAAAGATATAAATCTTTAGTGAAATCGGGACTAATCAAAACTAGGACTTCAGTAAGTGCTCGTTTTACCTGTTCGAAAGATTGCCTGGATTCAGAATCCCATTTTATTTTTGCATCCTTTTTCATCATGTTTGTAATGTTTCGGAGGAGCTCAGCTAGATTAGGAATGAACCTTTGAAGAAATTTAATTTGCCCTATAAAGGACTATAGTTCTTTGAGGTTTCTTGGGTGTTCTAAGTTTAGTATGGCCTCAATTCTGCTGGGGTCGATTCTGATTCCCTCTTTAGAGATGATATGTCCCAACAGTTTACCCTCTTCTAACCCAAAAAGACACTTCTTGGGATTTAAATAAATCCCAAACCTTCTACACTTTTCGAAAACTCGTCTAAGGTGTCGCAGGTGTTCATCATCAGATTGGGAAAACACTGTCACATTATCTAAGTAGACGACAATAAACTTACCTGACTCTTCTATGAAGGCGATGTCCATTGCCCTCTGGAAGGTGGCTCCTGCGTTCATCAGGCCGAAAGGCATCTTCACATACATGAAGGTGCCCCATGGTGTGGTGAAAGCGGTTTTTTCCTGATCGTCTGGGTGAACTAGGACCTGGTTGTAGCCTGAGAAACCATCTAATAGAGAAATTCGACTAAACCCGACCACTCTTTGCAGGAGGTGATCCATTTTAGGCAAGGGGTAATTATCCTTCAAGGATGCTTTGTTCATATTTTGGAAATCTATGCAGAGTCGGATTTCACCGGTTTTCTTGCATGTAGGGACTAAATTAGAAACCCACTTAGAGAAACGTAGCGGTACTATGATCTTGGCATCATACATTTTCTTAATCTCTTTTTCTATCAAGGGGAGCAACTTGGGATTTATCCTCCTAAGTTTCTGCCTAAACGGTTTCTGGTCTTCCTTTATGGGAATTCTGTGTTGTATAATGCTGGTGTCATAGGCTTTCAAATCTTCATAGCTCCAGGCAAAAACGTCTGAATATTCCTTGAATAGCTCAACGTACTTAAGCTTTTGTTCTGGGGGTAAATATTTTGACAGTTTAACCATCTTAGGTTTCTCTTTAGTTCCTATATTGCAGTCTTCTACTTCTTGCCCATGGGCTTCTATTTTTGGTTTCTTAGCTACATCATCGTTGTCAAACAGATCTTCTAAAGGGACAAGACCTCTAGGTAAAACATTGCTTTTTAATTGTAAAACATCGGCATCTGTTTCGTCATCTCTTAACTCTCCTGAATCTACTGTATCTTGTGTATCCACCGTATTTACAATATTCACACTATCTACTTCAAATTCAGAATTATTTACATTCTTGTTTTCATTTTCTACATCTATGTTTGTACATTCAAAATTGTTCTTGCATTGCAGAAAGTCCTCTATCTGATCGTCATTTCCAAACACTTGCCAGTACCTGATATTATCAGGTACTGTCGGTCTGCATTTCACTTCAACAGTGTATGAGCGAGTTTGGCGGAAAGGAATCTTGCAGGAAGCTGCTGACGTGGCCAATCCGTCAGCCAAAATATTTTGTCCTCTTGGCATTGCCTGCAAGTCAACCTCATTAAAGCATTTCAAAGCGTCAAGAACAACATTCCTGTAGGCTCTGAGGCGCGGGTGTTTAGCAGCATATTCACCTTTAATTTGTTTAATAATTAATTCAGAATCACCCCTTACCATTATTTGTTTAGCACCGACTTTTTTCAATAGCTTTAGGCCAAGCATTAAAGCTTCATACTCGGCAACGTTGTTAGTGCAGTGGAAATTTAACTTATAGGAATGATTTTCTGAATACCGTTTTCGATGATTATGCAACAAGACTCCTGCTCTTGCTCCTTCTTTACTCACAGCCCCGTCGAAATCCATACTCCAGAAATCAGCGGGGAAATCTTCTATGATTTCATTTCCCATCTTTGTTGCGTCACCGCTTTCTGGACCTTCATCTTGACTAGCTACATCTTCTATCAACTGAGTATCTTGCTCTCCAGTATCCCCATCATTGTACAAGATGAACGAGTCTAAATCAGAATGGGCAGAGTAAAGGGGGTAATTATGAGGTTTCTCTTGACTGCTGACCATATACTTCATCAGTGTTTCTCTATATAACCTCCTTTGTTGTCCAAACACTGGGATAGTGGCGTAAGACATATCCAGCTGCAGGGTTCCTTTCAACTTACCTCCCCAAGACCGGGATAACAACATACCATATTTCAGTGGGATGTCTGCAACCACCACGTCCATTACCATGCTTTTCGAAGGGATTTGAACCAGGGTGACGCACAAATATTTAATCAAACCGATGCATTTGACTTTGTTGGAGTCAAACGAGTGTAGATTTTTGTAAGGCCGAGTAACCTCAAATCCCAGTTTTTCCATTACTGCTTTAGGCATCAAATTATGTGAGGCACCTGAATCTAACATGGCATTATGCAATATCAAATCGTGTATGTTCAAACTGATGTAAAAGGGAGCTACATCACCGGTATCGTCTCGTCCCTCAACTTCAGGTCCGAAAAGGAGTTCGGGACGATCATCAGCAAGGTTCACAGTGTCTGAATGGGTCATTGATCCAATAGTCAAGGCCTTGGTGCCTATGTCAGGTTCGATGGCTAACGCTTTTAGTACCTGTGAATGATAACCGCCTCTGCTTATCAACTTAGTCAGTGGGACGGGAATTTTAATTTTGGCCAATTCTGCCTCCAGGCTAAAAGGTGCGGGAGTTCGGGTCTGACTCGTTGATTCCGGTTGGTCCACCACATTCTTACGCTCAGAAGTACTGGGCTAATTAGCAGGTGAAACTTCGGGTTGTGCCTGTCTTTTCAATATGGTGATGTTTTTCTTCATCGGAGCATCAGTTTTATCTTTCTCAGAAGACTTTTCAGCAGTGGTCTTCTCGAGGGTTTTCTCAGTCTCCGCTACCTTCTGTGTTTCAGTAGGCTTTTTCGAGGAATTTCCATCTGTTTTCTTACTTCGTAGATTGTATAGACGGTGCACCTCCAAAATAGCATTCTTAGAAGCCTGCTGTCTTTCATCCCTGGCCTCCTCACTTATCTTTGTTCGATTTAGCATAAAAATTTCCTGCTCTTCTTGAGTAAGGAAAATGGCCTCATTGTCGTGAATGCCCATGAGGTTGATATGAGTATCCTCCAATTCCTCAATCATTTCCCCCCCTTCGTCAGTGTAGTTTTCTTGCAGGGGAGGCCTAATCGGCTGATCAGGACCTCTCTGATCTCTTTGATCTCATGGATCTCTTTGCCTGATTTGAGGAGGGTTTCTTCTAAAATTGGGGTTTCGAATCTGAGGTGTAGGTGTGTTGTCTCTCGGAGGATTTCTGTCTGAAATACTCATTCTTTATAACAATAATTCCAACGATCTAACCACAGTATCTAATTTGGAATCGATGAAAAGGATGAGATGCTGAAATTACGCATGGAGCAGAACGCTCAGTTAAAAGAGATGGAAGCAGAGATGGAAAGACTGTTGAAAGAGAAAGAGCAAGCAAAGACAATGGAAGGCATCCCATTGAGTGCTATCCCAATTGCAAGATTGAGCACAGCGACAGTGACAGTCATTCCATCTGCTGCATCAGTGCCACTACCAGAGGGGAAAAAAACGATTCCAAATTAGATACCGTGGTTAGATCGTTGGAATTATTGTTAGAAAGAACAAGTATTTTAGACAGAAATCCTCCGAGAGACAACACACCTGCACCTCAGATTCGAAACCCCAATTTTAGAAGAAACCCTCCTCAAATCAGGCAAAGAGATCCACGAGATCAAAGAGATCAGAGAGGTCATGATCAGCTGATTAGGCCTCCCCTGCAAGAAAACTACTCTGACGAAGGGGGGGGAATGATTGAGGAATTGGAGGATACCCATATCAACCTCATGGGCATTCACGACAATGAGGCCATTTTCCTTACTCAAGAAGAGCAGGAACTTTTTCTGCTAAATCGAACAAAAATAAGTGAGGAGGCCGGGGATGAAAGACAATAGGCTTCTGAGAATGCTATTTTGGAGTTGCACCGTCAATACAATCTACGAAGTAAGAAAACAGATGGAAATTCCTTGAAAAAGCCTACCGAAACGCAGAAGGTAGCGGAGACTAAGAAAACCCTCGAGAAGACCACTGTTGAAAAGTCTTCTGAGAAAGATAAAACTAATGCTCCGATGAAGAAAAACATCACCATATTGAAAAGACAGGCACAGCCCGAAGTTTCACCTGCTAATCAGCCCAGTACTTCTGAGCGTAAGAATGTGGTGGACCAACCGGAATCAATGAGTTAGACCCGAACTCCCGCACCTTTTAGCCTGGAGGCAGAATTGGCCAAAATTAAAATTCCCGTCCCATTGACTGAGTTGATAAGCAGAGGCGGTTATCGTTCACAGGTACTAAAAGCATTAGCCATCGAACCTGACATAGGTACCAAGGCCTTGACTATTGGATCAGTGACCCATTCGAACACTGTGAACCTTGCTGATGATCGTCCCGAACTCCTTTTCGGACCTGAAGTTGACGGACGAGACGATACCGGTGATGTAGCTCCCTTTTACATCAGTTTGAACATACACGATTTGATATTTCATAACGCCATGTTAGATTCAGGTGCCTCACATAATTTGATACCTAAAGCAGTAATGGAAAAGCTGGGATTGGAGGTTACTCAGCCTTACAAAGATCTACACTCGTTTGACTCCAGCAAAGTCAAATGCATCGGTTTGATTAAAGATTTGTGTGTCACCCTGGTTCAGATCCCTTCGAAAAGCATGGTAATGGACGTGGTGGTTGCAGACATCCCACCGAAATATGGTATGTTGTTATCCCGGTCTTGGGGAGCTAAGTTGAAAGGAACCCTGCAGCTGGATATGTCTTACGCCACTATCCCAGTGTTTGGACAACAGAGGAGGTTATATAGAGAAACACTGATGAAGTATATGGTCAGCAGTCAAGAGAAACCTCATAATTACCCCCTTTACTCTGCCCATTCTGATTTAGACTCGTTCATATTGTACAATGATGGGGATACTGGAGAGAAAGATACTCAGCTGATAGAAGATGTAGCTAGTCAAGATGAAGGTCTAGAAAGCGGTGAGGCAGCAAAGATGGGAAATGAAATCACAGAAGATTTCCCCGCTGATTTCTGGAGTATGGATTTCGACGGGGCTGTGAGTAAAGAAGGAGCAGGAGCAGGAGTCTGTTTGCATAATCATCGAAAAAGGTATTCAGAAAATCATTCCTATAAGTTAAATTTCCACTGCACTAACAACGTTGCCGAGTATGAAGCTTTAATGCTTGGCCTAAAGCTGTTGAAAAAATTCGGTGCTAAACAAATAATGGTAAGGGGTGATTCTGAATTAATTATTAAACAAATTAAAGGTGAATATGCTACTAAACACCCGCGCCTTAGAGCCTACATGAATGTTGTTCTTGACGCTTTGAAATGCTTTAATGAGGTTGACTTGGAGGCAATGCCAAGAGGACATAATATTTTGGCTGACGGATTGGCCACGTCAGCAGCTTCCTGCAAGATTCCTTTCCGCCAAAATCGCTCATACACTGTTGAAGTGAAATGCAGACCAATAGTACCTGATAATATCAGGTACTGGCAAGTGTTTGGAAATGACGATCAGATAGAGGACTTTCTGCAATGCAAGAACAATTTTGAATGTACAAACATAGATGTAGAAAATGAAAACGAGAATGTAAATAATTCTGAATTTGAAGTAGATAGTGTGAATATTGTAAATACGGTGGATACACAAGATACAGTAGATTCAGGAGAGTTAAGAGATGACGAAACAGATGCCGATGTTTTACAATTAAAAAAAAATGTTTTACCTAGAGGTCTTGTCCCTTTAGAAGATCTGTTTGACAACGATGATGTAGCTAAGAAACCAAAAATAGAAGCCCATGGGAAAGAAGTAGAAGACTGCAATATAGGAACTGAAGAGAAACCTAAGATGGTTAAACTGTCAAAATCTTTACCCCCAGAACAAAAGCTTAAGTACGTTGAGCTATTCAAGGAATATTCAGACGTTTTTGCCTGGAGCTATGAAGATTTGAAAGCCTATGACACCAGCATTATACAACACAAAATTCCCATAAAGGAAGACCAGAAATCGTTTAGGCAAAAACTTAGGAGGATAAACCCCAAGTTGCTCCCCTTGATAGAAAAAGAGATTAAGAAAATGTATGATGCCAAGATCATAGTACCGCTACGTTTCTCTAAGTGGGTTTCTAATTTAGTCCCTACACGCAAGAAAACCGGTGAAATCCGACTCTGCATAGATTTCCAAAATATGAACAAAGCGTCCTTGAAGGATAATTACCCCTTGCCTAAAATGGATCACCTCCTGCAAAGAGTGGTCGGGTCCAGTCAAATTTATCTGTTAGATGGTTTCTCAGGCTACAACCAGGTCCTAGTTCACCCAGACGATCAGGAAAAAACCGCTTTCACCACACCATGGGGAACCTTCATGTATGTGAAGATGCCTTTCGGCCTGATGAACGCAGGAGCCACCTTCCAGAGGGCAATGGACATCGCCTTCATAGAAGAGTCAGGTAAGTTTATTGTCGTCTACTTAGATGATGTGACAGTGTTTTCCCAATCTGATGATGAACACCTACGGCACCTTAGACGAGTTTTCGAAAAGTGTAGAAGGTTCGGGATTTCTTTAAATCCCAAGAAGTGTCTTTTTGGGTTAGAAGAGGGTAAACTGTTGGGACGACCCCAGCAGAATTGAGGCCATACTAAAGTTAGAACACCCAAGAAACCTCAAAGAACTACAGTCCCCGTTTTCAACAGTCTCATCCACTTATTTAGGGAATGGTTATACAAGTGGCAGAGCAATCCTAGGATCTAGATGAAAACGCTACAATTGGAAAATGACAGCTTCCAGCCAGTATCCAACAAAACCTCCAGCGTTTAGTCTATTCGCCAACAAATTTTAAACCTTCTTCAATGTGCCAGATGTCAAAGCAAACAGTCACCAGAGTTAGTTTTCATTCAATTTACTGTTGGGTTTGCTGTAGACAGACTCTACAGGTGTCATTATTTGGTTGTAACAGTTTTCTATTCTTAGAGTGCAGAGTCATAAGCCCGAATTTTTGAAGGCTGGGGGGATTTTTTGTTATATATAGTGATGTAAAAAACTTAATGGGGGTTCGACTGGGCTGTGAGGAGAGGCTCGACCTGTGTGAGAGGTCCAGAGCTGAGATTTTTATTTTCTTTGCTGGGTGATGGTTGTGTTTCATCCAGAGAATATTTCTCTGTTATTTTTAATGATATATCAGTGATGTGCCTGCTTCTTCTACAAGATTCTTGTGTAGTGATATTGGTGGAGTTTTCTCTTTGTTAAATGATTTCACTGTCATCTTTTTCCTTTTTCATTTCTTGTTATCAGAAGGAGAGTAGTAGAAGCAGAATTTATTAGCAGATACTCTGTTTCTCAGCTTCTGATAATCTGTATGTTGATCTTCTAAAAGGCTAGTTTAGGAATTCTTAGCTACTCCTTTGCCTGTCTTTTTCCTCACCTATTCCTTCCTCAAACCGACGCCATCAACACTTAATTCGATCCAATATTGCTGCTACCTTGCCTTGTGAAAGAGTTGTGTCCATATCTGAGAATTTAATCATCTTGTTTAAAACGCAGACCCCATTTTCCCAATGGCTCTCTTTGCTATCCCAAACTGACCATCTCAAAATCAAAAACTCTATATTTTCCTTGCTTTTATAACTAGCCTAAAACCCATCCCTAAAAAACAAAGCTAAATCTAAAAGAGAGATCCCTCTCTGAGTCTTGGAGGGCTAGATCCAAGACTCGAAGCGGTTCGAG
>ML792193.1:516945-535310 GCA_009831015.1 Picea engelmannii
ATTAAAATAGATTTAAAACATGAATGATTACCTTGAGTCATGGATGATTACCTTGAGAGTCATTGTTGTACCCATGGCTCCAAGACCCAAAGTCCTCCTCCTTAGTACAAGTCCACCTTTATTGAACAAGCATGATCTGAGATCTGTATCATGGAAATATAGCCAAGTGAATGATTAATATCTCTTACCCAAGCTCTGATCACACTAATGCCAATTCCCAACACTCAACAATGGTATCAAACTCATGGCCAAGGGTTCTCACTACAATTCGATAGCACACGAATGCTTGCAAATAGACTCCCTTACCTTACCTTTGGCTCTCTTACTTATAGATTGTTAAGAAGAGAATAAATGGCTACATGAAATGCATGTCATGCACTTGCGAGCCATGCAAAACACCATGCAATATTTTCCTCTTTTGTCAACTCAAAGCTTTTAAGTTTTCCTTGTGATTTTCTATTTTCTGAAGCTCTAAGGGGTGGTTGCAGGTTTTATATAGGAAAATTGTGATTGGCCATTTTTTATCTATGAGAAAGTTGTAGCCGACCACTCTTTTATTCGAAAAAAGAAAGACCTTAATTTCCTATTGATAATAAAGTCTTTCGTGAGAAAATTCATATTGATCTAATGGTGTATTTTGGTTCATTACATTTTTCTCGGCCTATGGTGCCAAATAGAGGTGTAACATTGATGACAGAGGTGTAGTTGGTTTTATGTTCAAAACTCTTGGCGGTTAGTTCATAACTAGGTTCTTAGAATAAAATTGTGTTTTTCATATAAAATCAATTTTCATTTTGCATATTAGATTAGATGTTAAAAGGTGAATTAGGCCACAACCAGTAAAACCCCAACTAGTAACGATTGTCGGGAAAAAATCCATATGGGTTCCGTATTTTAAACAATGCGAGGTCTAATTGAGACCTTTCATTGGGGATAATCCCTTCTATTGGTAGAAGGGGCATTTTCCAAGGTATTTTTTAGGGGTGAAATTTCGTCAATTGGCTATTTTTTAAACATTTTCTGAAAAAAAGTATTCACCAATTTGGTTAAAATTTCACTTATTTTTTACATAAATATGATTAAATTGATGGAATCCATATGCAGCTCTGTGGCCTAGCCCCTATCCCCTCACACCAAGCCCACTGAGGCATAAAAAATCGGGCAAGGGATGCAATATTTCCCTTCCTTTGCACCCTAATCCTCTCCTACTCCCGTCTTTTCTATCTCCCGGTTTCAGGTGCCCGGTCCTGTCCCTTGTCTCCTCCGCACGAAATTTTCCCGTACGCCATCAGTTATCCCCCTAGGTGCCTTTCGCATGACCTCCACATGCTTAGGACACATTGATTCCTTTGACACAGAGCTGGTGGACTACGAGGCCTCCCCTCCTCGTCTCCATGCCTTTGTGTCACAATTTGAGCTTCTAGAATCCCTCCCACGCTCCCTCCTTTTCTCTCCCACACTTCCTCTTACATTTCCCCTTCACGTCTCCCCCACTCACAAACATGCATCCCTTCCCCTCCCGCATGGAACTCCTTTAATATCCTGGCCTCCCTCCCCCACCTCTTGAATATGTCCCAAAGATACACCTCCTGAATATAAGTTGGATCTCTTTTTCCTCTCTTAGACGAAGATTGCAAAGAAATTCGCATGCAAAATTGGTCCTGGGGTCCTTTTGGTTTGTCTCTGAAGCCTTAGAATGTGGATTTCGACCCCCTAAAATAATCTACGATGATAATGAAAGTTTAGGAAATTCTTCATGGACTGCCTCTAATCTTCTCCTCTAGGGAAGCTCTATAATCCACCAGAAACAAAATAGGATCCTTTGTAAAACTGGAACCCAACTAGGACTCGAAGAAAGCCCACAGGTGGGATTGGATATTGGTTGAAGTAGATGTAAGAGAAGGATTAATAGGAACTATTGATCTAGTTTATTATGGTTTTACAAGGCACCAAAAGGTAGGCTACTTGAGACTACCCTTTAGCTGCCACGACTGCCATGAAATTGGACACCAATGCTCTCAATGCTCCAGATTTTCCCCTCTACAACAAATGCAAGCAAGCACTTGGAAAACCAATTCCACTATAAAAAATAAGGATATAGTGGTGGTCGACGTGGTGTAAGGCAAGAATTCAAAATGTCGCTTGGACACCAAAAAAGGGGCACTCGTCAGTCAATCTCAAGGAGGCTTGGTGTCCCATTCACCTACTTTAGGTGTGCTTTCCCTTTCCTCGCCCCTTATTTATTTTTCTGGTTCTCTTCCTATTTCCCTCCCTAGTCCTCCTCTCTCACCTAAGCCCCCTCCCTCCCCAAAAATCCCTTACCCCCCTTTCCCCCCCTCAACCCTTCCTGAGGCCCAAGAATTCATCCCTGCTAGAGATCCTACTCCATATCCCTCCTTTCCTCCATCTCCCCCTTTGACTTCTCCTCCCCCTCCCCATCGTGAGACCCCTCCTCTCTTTCTTCTGGCTCTTCTCCCCCCTCTCATCCCTCCCCTTTTATCCCTAAATTTCCCCTCCCTCCCCAGGGAAATAGATACGCCTTGAGGTCAAAATATTGGGACTTAGCCCCTTATTCTGATGGTTTGTGACTAAACCCTTCCTCTCTTTCCCAAGAAGGAAGAAAAACCCTCATTTCAAAAGAAAAGAGAGAGTATTTGTGGAAATCCACAAAGGCACCCAAGCTACCATCACAAGGGCCCTTAGAGCATGGAAAGCCTCGTCAACAAGGGACAAATGATCTTCCTCTATTTCAATGAACGAGGGGTAGGCGGTGCCCCAAAGAATATATCCCTCAAAAGAATGATCCACAACCTCAAACCAGGCATTATCCTCATCCAAGAAACTATGTGCTCTGGCGAAAGAGCTAGAGAAAATTTTAGCCCTTGGCTTCAGAATTGGTCTTTCAATACTACTGACACCTTTGGCCTCTCAGGTGGTATACTCACTGAATGGAGCCCAAATTTTTAGGATCTGTCCTCTTCTGCCACTCGATTTGAAATATTTATCAAGCTACAACACACAAAAAAAAAATATTTCCTTCTCAGTGGTGAATATTTATGGGCCTTACACTGAGAGGACCTCCTTCTGGGAGGATTTGGTCACCACAGGTTTTTTTCGGGACCCCTTTTTGGTGGTGGGAGGGGATTTAAATCTAAACCTATCCCTGAGAGAGATATGAGGAGCTCATCCTGGGGCCGATAGACAAAGACTCTTCTTCCAAGATTTCTTTAAAAAGGCCAACCTAGTGGACATTGAACCTGTGAAACTCTCTCCAAATTGGCGGAATTTCATAATCGGGGAAGATGAAGTTGCAAAGAGACTCGACTGCTTCCTAGTTTTGAAAGCCCTACTAAAATAATGAACTTTTTTCAGGTCTGGAGTAGAGGTGGGAGGCATCTCAGACCATATATCTATCTCTATTCATTGGTCCTCGAGTTTCGACTCCCCCCCCTCCCCATTTAAATTAATCCAAACTTGGCTAGTAGAGGAAGATTTCAAGAAACTGGTCCTTTCTTCATGGACCAAACTCTCCCCCATGAACCAAGAACCTCTTATGGTACAATTCGCAGAAAATCTCAAAAAACTAAAAAATTCCATAAAAAATTGGTTCCCTACATGGAAGTCCAAAAGGTCCCGACACATTCGAGACATTGAAGAGAATATGGAAATGATTCCAAGATCCTTGGCAATTGGCCCCCTAACAAACAACAATTTATTTGAACTAAGAGATCTAGAGGAAAATCACACCAAATGGCTTAAGACAGAGGAACAAGAATGGCAAACAAAAAATAGGGCTCTGTGGATTAAAGAAGGAGACAACAATACAAAGTTTTTTCATCAATTTTCAAACTTTCAAAGAGACCTCAACTCAATTTGAGAAATCAAATACGAACAAGGAAAAGTGGTCGCTTCCTTTGAGGAAAAGGAAAAGCTCGGGGAATTTTTTTCTAGCAAACTCTTTTCTTCCCCCCCAAGATGCCCTATCTAGGAAATCCTGGAAGTCGTTGGAAAATTCCCAACCTTCTTTACTGATGAAATGAACCTTTCCTTGGGAGAAGAAGTATCAGAACCAAAACTAAAGGAAACTTTGTTCTCCATTAGTAATGGGAAAATCCTAGGTCCAAACAAAGTAACTATGGAATTCTTTAAATCCTTATATGATCTTCTAAAGAAATATTTGTTTTTTATGATAAGATAATCACAAAAAGAAGGAAGAGTTCATGGCCCTCTCGACACAACCTTCTTATGTATCATTCCTAAGAAACAATTCCCCTCTTCCTTTGAAGACTATAGACCAATCACTTGTTGCAATGTAGTCTACAAATTAATCACCAAGATCTTATCTAGGCGAATTAGACCATTGATAAGTGAAATCATCAGTGAAGAGTAATTCAACTGCCTTCATAAAAGACAAATACATGATGTTGTATCCATAGCTCAGGAAGTGATCCACTCAGTCAAGAAAATAAATTTGAAGGAAATCATTATGAAACTGAACCTTTCCAAAGCCTACGACCGCCTAAATTGGACCTTCTTGCATTTAGTACTAATCCAAATGGGCATGAATTTAAAAACAGTCAATTGGATAATGGGATGTATCCAAAGTGCCTCTTTTTCCATACTCATCAATGGAGCCCCGTCCAATTTTTCAAAGCCTCGAGAGGGCCCCATCAGTGTTTCCCCCTTTCCCCCTTTCTTTTCCTAATGTTAGTAGAATCTCTCAGCCTTCTGATAAAGGAGGCTAGGTCCAAGGGTCTCTTAAAAGGTATTGCAGTCTCAGAATCATAATCAATCACAAACCTTTTATTTGTAGATAACATCTTCTACTGCTTACACGACTCTCAGAGGAATTTGAGTGCTCTCAAGGATGTTTTAAACCTCTTCTGCAACACTATGAGAATGAAAGTTAATATGGAAAAATTTTGTCTCCTTCTTCATCACTGTGAGAATGAAGGGGAAGCCTCTTTCACCAATACTTTCCCTTCCCAAAGGAATTTTTTTTCCGATGGACTAATGTACATGGGTTTTGATTTAAAACCTATCAACTACAGAAAAGAAGGTCGGGGTTGGTTAATAAAAAAGGTTAAAGCCTGTCTAGTCATATGGGTCAATAGGCTCCTCTCTAGAGGAGAAAGACTGGTACTAATAAAGGCATTCTTAGAAGGAATTCAGGTCTACTAGAATTCAATAACCGAAGTCCCAAAATGATTCTTGGATCACATTTTTCGTTTAATCTTTCGCTTCTTGTGGAAGGGACAAAACACTCATGGAGGACCCCCTTTGGTCAAATAGAACTAAATCGCGACACCAAAAGAACTACGGAGGTGGGGGTTAAAAAACCTAGGACTCTTCACGTGAGCCTTAGCAAGAAGAAACCTTTGGTGCCTAACCTCGAGTAACACTCTATGGGTAAGAGTAATGAACTCCAAGTATTTTCCTTCTTTGTCTATCTTCGATTGGTTCTGATGTCCCTTGAAATCCTCTAAAGGTTCAATAGTCTGGAAAGAACTTTTCCAAGCCTTCCCCCTACTTGGTAAGTGGATTGTGTGGCGCATCAAAAATGGGGAAAAGGTGAGACTGAGTGAAGATCCATGGTTGGGAGCTGGAAACAATTACAAACTCTCCCAACCCCTACTTAAGTTCCTAAAAGGAAAAAAAAAAATCTTTCTGAGAAACCTCAACATTGACTTCCCTCAATTAAAAGGAAGAGGGGGATAGAAAAATGCAAATTCCATGAATCTCCCCCTAGATCTACGAGAAAAATGGAAATATTACATTACCCTAATTTTTGAAAATTTCATTACCTTGGACAGAGAATCTAAGGACTCCCTTTGTTGGTCAAAAAACCTACAGAATTGTTGGGTATGTGTTATATTATTTGCACAAGTAGTAGTGTCTATGTTGCACTGGGGGGTTTGAGGGGGGGGGAATCCTCCCACGTGGGGGTTTGAGGGCAATTCCCTCAAGAAACTCTTTTCCCTCGGGAAACGTGTCTCATTTTTTCCTCATTTTTCATGTTGCCTTGATTTTTGTGTCCATTGTTGGGCGATTTTTCAGCACATGGTTTTTGTCGATGGTTTTCTATTTCCGGTTAAGGAATTAGGGTTGTTGACTAATATAGATCATTGGGTTAGGGTTTTGGTTGTCATTGGCTCCTATATGTATATTGTATTGTAAACAATGTATCACTATGAATGAATATAGAATATGTTGGTTTTCCCGGTTTGAGTTTCTAGGGGAGAAATCTCTGTGTAATGTTTGTATTTTCCAATGTATATTTTTTGTTCTTTTACTGAAAATATGTTTGCAGTAAATATTGTACAAGGTTAAAATCTACATTTGGTATCAGATATGTGTTGGCATCAGGGGGATGCCTTTGTGGTCAAGGGTTTGGTTCGGGACTGTGATGAGCCTTGTTTGATTTTTCAGGGAAAAAGAAATAGCGAGAAATTCGAAAATGGAGATCAAGAAGTTTAATGGGGAAGGTTTTGAGTTGTGGAAGCTTGAGATAGAAGATTTATTGGTGAACAAAGATCAATGGATCGCAGTAGATCCAGGTACTACACCTACAAGAACTTTAGCAGATGACTGGAAAAATTTGGATCGGGAGGTGAAGAGCACAATCTGACTGTGTCTCTCAGATTCAATATTACTGAATGTGTCAGAGGAAGCTACAACCAAGGATTTATGGGATAATTTGGGGAATTTATATCAGTCTAAGTCCCTAGTAACTAAACCATTCTTGAGAAAGAAGTTGTATAACTGAGGATGAGAGATGGAGACTCGGTGGCAGATAATTTGAACGCCTTCAATACTGTGGTAAGTCAGTTAGTATCTGTTGAGATTAAGACTTCAGATGAAGATAAGTGTATCCATTTATTGTGTTCTTTACCAGACTCGTGGGGTATTCTGGTTGTGGCCATAGGTAGTGATACACCTTCCTTGAAGTTTGATGAAGTGGTCTCATCCTTGTTGTCGGAGGAGATGAGATGGAAGAATATGGAAGGAAAAAGCATAGACGCATTATTTTCAAGAGGACGCTCCCAAGAAAGAAATAGATCTAATTTCTCAAGTGGGAGATCTAAGTCTAAGGGTAGATCTAAATATTTCAAAAAGTTTGTAAATGTATGTTGGAGATGTGGAAAAGAAGGGCACTACAAGAAGAAATGTAGATCCAAAGTTGAGAAAAAGAAGGGATGAGATAGTTCTTTTAGATTCATCGCATTGGTTTTTTCATGTTCAATGTTTCGGACCAAACCAGTGTGGTCCATCATTAGGAAAATTATTACGAGAAATGAAGGAAAAAAAGATTTAACAAGTGTAAATAAATACCTGAAAAATTTATTATGAAGAGCCGACTTATTAAAAGTGAAATCAATAAATTTTTATAAAACCTACAAATATTATTCATTCAGAGCCGACTTATTAAAATGAAATCAAGAAATATAAAAACCTAAAAAATAAATTAATTATTAATTGATTTTCTAGAATGAGTCATTGTGGTTAGTGTTGGGATCCATTTTTGACTAATTTTCCATCCATCATCTCTATTTAGATTGTTAGGTTGTTTTTCAATTTCGATGGCTTCTCTAAATTTCCTATTGTGATAGTGATCTATCTTGGATTATTTAAGAAGGGATCTGAAGAATCTCCTTCTACAGAATAAAATACCTCCAAGGAAGAAGGAGGGTATATGTACTTGGATTATTCAAGCACACATGTAGATCATGAGGCATGGTTGGTTGATTCAGGTGCATCCTTTCATATGACTCCCCACAGTGAGTGGTTCTGTGAATATGAAAGGTATGATGGAGGTAATTTTTTCCTAGGTGATGAATCGACAACTAGAATCATAGGTCAAGGAAAATTCAAGTTGAGGCTCATATATGGAAGGATTAGAACATTACTTGGTGTTTTGCACATCCCAGGGTTGGCCAAAACTTTTATTTCTGTAAGCAAAATGGACGATGCAGGGGTAAAAATAATATTTGAAAATGAAATCTGCAGGATGGTTCGAGGAGCCATGGTGTTGTTGAAAGGAGTTCAGTTTTGAACTCTGTATAAGCTGCAAGGAAGTACTATTATTCGTGGGTGTAATAGTTCCATTGTTCTGGATATTGGAGTAGAAGAATAAAGAACTCCTATAGTCTATGGAGAAAAGATTATGATGTAGCATCAAAGACTGGAGCATATCAGAGAGAAGGGTCTTCGACTACTACATGGTAAATGTATGGTTGAAGGTATGTCTAACTGCTCTCTGGATTTTGATTTCTGTGAACATTTTGTATATGGGAAGCAAAATCGGGTAAGATTTCCATTTGGTGCAATGAGGGTAGAAGGAATTTTACAGCTAGTTCACAGTGATGTTTTTGGATCTGTTTCGGTCCCATCATTAGGAAAATTTGTGTACTATATCTCATTGATAGATGACTTCTCGAGGAATACTTGGATATATTTCCTCAGGAAGAAATATGAAGTCTCTTGTTGAGAATCAAACAGAGAAAATAATTAAGGTGTTGAGGACAGATAATGGCGAAGAGTTCTACGGGAATGAATTTGAAGAATTTTGTAAGAAGTGTGGTATAGCAAGGCAAAAGACTACTCCATATACACCTCAACATAATGGAGTTGCAGAAAGGATGAATAGGATACTGATGGAAAAAACAATGTGTATGCTTAGTCGTGTCAGGTTAGGGAAAGAATTTTGGGCAGAGGCAGTTGGTATTGCATGTTACTTGGTCAATAGATCACCCTCATCAGCTTTAGATGACACGACTCCACAAGAGGTATGGACTGGTAAGAAACATTCTCTCACACATCTCAAGGTATTTGGTTGTGATGCATATGTTCATGTTCCAAAGGAAAACATGAGTAAGCTAGATAAGAAGGCTGGAAAGTGTATCTTTATTAGATATAAAGATGGTATCAAAGGTTATAAGCTTTGGAACCCATAAACTAAGAAGGTAGTGTATATCCGAGATGTTTTATTTAGATAAATGAAGGAGGTTGTTAAATAGGAAGTCCTGCAAAGTAAGGAAGAATCAAAGAAAATAGAGTTTGATTTAAATGATGATGAATCAGACTCTACAAAAGAACATGAATAAGAAGAAGAAGATCCTCATACTCCAGTATTGAGGAGATCGGTTCGAGAAAGAAGGCTACCAGAAAGGTATACTCCATATGATTTATGTTCAAATTTTGATTTGTCTATTACTAATGATGACCCTAGAACTGTCAGGGAGGCAGTGGATTTAGAGGATGGAAATCTTTGGGAAAAGGCCATGGATGAAGAAATGGCAGCCTTGGATAAGAATGAGGCTTGGGATCTAGTGGAGTTGTCGACTGGAAGAAATCCCATTGGCAACAAATGGGTATTTAAAAAGAAGTTGAATGAAGAAGGAAAAGTGGAGAAATACAAAGCTTGGTTAGTAGCAAAGGGTTATTCCCAGGTTGAGGGAATTGATTTTGATGAGATTTTTTCTCTTGTTTCCAAGTTAACCTCTATAATACTTATGTTATCTATTGTTGCTGCATTTGATTTTGAAGTAGAACAAATGGATGTGAAGACAACATTCCTACATGGGGATCTCGAAGAAGAAATCTATATGAAGCAGCCAAAAGGACTTGGTGTGAAGGGAAAGAAGGAGCTGGTATGCAAGATGAAAAAGTCCCTTTATGGTTTAAAACAATCACCAAGGATGTGGTATCAAAAATTTGATACTTATATGTTGGGACTTGGTTTCAAAAGAAGCAAAGAGGATCTTTGTGTATTTTAAATTAATTGGTGATCATTTGATTTATTTGGTCTTGTATGTGGATGGCATGTTGCTGATAGGAAACAACAAGGAGATTATCCAGGATGTGAAAACTCAGTTGTCTTCTAAATTTGACATGAAGGATCTCGGTGCTTCAAATTTCATTTTGAGCATGGAAATTAAAAGAGATAGGAAAAGGAGGAAACTCTGGTTAAATCAGAGAAAATATGTCAAGACAATATTGCAGAGGTTTAATATGTAGGAATGTAAATCGGTCAAGGTTCCTATTCATGTTGGTGTAAATTTATCTGTGGATCAGTGTCCCAAGACACAGGAAGATGAGGAGGACATTTCTCGTGTTCCATATGCGAGTGCAGTTGGCATTTTGATGTATGAAATTGTCTATACTAGACCGGACATTGCACATGTAGTGGGAGTTTTGAGCCAGTATATGTCAAAACTAGGGAAGGAGCATTGGACAACAGTAAAAAGGGTTTTCAGGTATTTGCGTGGCACTTCTAGCTATGGATTGTGCTACCAAGGAAGATAGGGATTGGACAGAGTGTTGGATATACATGGCTTTGTGGATGCAGATTGGGCTGGAGATCTGGATCATAGGAGATCCACAAGAGGGTATGTGTTTAACCTGTCTGGAGCAGCAATAAGTTGGATGGACAAAAGACAGGTTGTAGTGGCACTTTCAACTACATAAGCTGAATACATGGCAGCCACTCATGCAAGTAAGGAAGAATTATGGTTACAAAGATTGTTTTCAGGTATTGGGTTGGTACAAAAATATGTGAGGATATATTTTGACAGTCAGAGTGCATTTTTTCTCGTGAAGAGCCCGACTTATCATTCAAAGACAAAGCATATTGATATTCAATATCACTTTGTGAGAGACATGGTTGAAGAAAATAAAGCGTTGTTGATGAAGGTGGACACTTTGAAGAATGTTGCAGATTCATTAACAAAATCTGTGAGCACTAAGAATTTCTCTTGTTGTAAATGATCCATGGGCATTGTTGACTATGTAACCTTGTAACCCCCTATATGCAAAGAAAACAACAAGTGGGAGAATGTTGGGTATGTGTTATATTCTTTGCACAAGTAGTAGTGTCTACGTTGTGCCGGGCACGCAAGGGGGTTTGCTAGGCCCCCCCTTGGGGCGTGTAGAGGGGAAAAATCCCCCTGCGTGGGGGTTCGGGGGTAGCACCCCTGAATTTTTTTTTGCCTTCGGAAACGTGTCACATTTTTTCCTTGTTTTTCATGTTGCCTCAATTTTTGTGTCCATTGTTGGGTGGTTTTTCGACACATGGTTTTTGTTGATGGTTTTCTATTTCCGGTTAAGGAATTAGGGTCATTGACTAATCAAGGTCATTGGGTTAGGGTTTTGGATGCCTCTGGCTCCTATATGTATATTGTATTGTAAACAATGTATCACTATGAATGAATATAGAATATGCTGGTTTTCCTAGTTTGGGTTTCCAGGGGAGAAATCTTTGTGTAATGTTTGTATTTTCCATTGTATTTTTTCTGTTCTTTTATTGAAAATATGTTTGAAGTAAATATTGTACAAGGTTAAAATCTACAAGAATGGATCTTACTTGGTTAAATTAGGCTACAAATCCTGGTTTGAAGAAAACTCGGAGACACAAATGAAATGGTGGTGGAAGCCCTTTTGGAAAATCAAGGCTCCCATCAGATGTAAACTGACTCTTTGTCTAGCTCTAAACAACAAACTGTTGACTTGGGACAATTTCCTCAGGAGAGGTTGGTGTGGACCTAGCAGATGTCCTCTGTGCAAATAATATCAAGAATCCACTACTCACTTATTTATATCCTTTCCCTTTGTAGAGACGATCACACGTTTAATAAAATACAAACTAAATTCCAGGGTTGATTGGAACCAGGGTTCTCTTGAAGAAAGTTTCAGAAATTGGCTACAAGACATACCAATCTCCCTTTATGCAGGTCTTTCAGGTATCATGATCACCAAACATTTGGTGGGAAAGAAATAATGTCATCTTTAAAGATAAGACAGTTTCCCTGGAAGTGACAACAGATTTATCTCTCTCTCATAGTCCTCCCACCCATCGATTACACCATCCCATTGGTATATTTCGATGGGGCCAGACAAGGACATCCTCCTGCACGTGGAGTTGGGGTGTTGTTGTTTATCATCCATAGTCACTATATCCATATCAGATACTCACCGAGAGGTAGAACAAACAACAGAGAAGAATTGATAGCACTTTGGACCCTTTTGGAAATAACCAAAGAAAAAAATATAACAAATATTAAGGTGTTCGGAGATTCCAAATTGGTGATTGATTGGGAAAAAGGCCAAAACAACATCCAAAATCCTATACTGGCCTCAAGTCTAAGAGATATCAAACTCACCTTTAGAAATTTTGAATGGCTTTCTTTCCAGCACATTCTGAGGGAACTCAACACAAAATCAGATGAAATCTCTAAAGAAGCTCTGCAACTGCAAACATGAGCTTTTGGATTTTATGAGTTCTTAGAAGGCACAGAGGTAGAGGCAATGGAATTTCACCTCTGAAAAAATGTTTTTTCTTGTAAGGCTGTAAATGTTTTGAACGTTACAGTTCATTTTGTAAAAGACTTCAGAAGGTCTATTAGAATAAGGTAGAATAGATTTGTAAGAAAGCCTGCCAAGGCTAGACTGATAAGACAACAACAGGTATATTCCTTTTTTGAATATAACATTTTTTCTTCTACAGAAAAAAAAAATGATTAATTTGATAATATTCACCAAAAATTTACAAGGTTTAATAATAAATTATAAGTTTTTTTATTGAATACTCGCCTACATATCTATATGTATGATTTTTCAAAACGAAATAGTCACTTAGAATACTATACATTGGTATAATGATTGAATCCTTAAAAAATACCCTGCATTTTTCCTTGTTAACGGGCACAAGGGAGTATATAGTAAAAATTGGCTACTTAGTGAAAATGGAAGAATCCTAGGTAGGTGAAAGAATATGGTGGTGGAGGATGGTTTGGAAATTGGAAAGCCCATTGAAAACCAAAATCTTCCTTTGGTTAGCTTTGGCTAATAAATTTTAATAGGGGACAATGGTCAAAAAAGGAATTAGAAGGGGCCAGAACGATGTATATTGTCCAAATGCAGTGAGGAAACGATGGATCACCTCTTTATCACTTTCTCTTTTTCTAGATCTATTTAGAATGAAGTATTACAAATCTCAAGGGGGAGAAGTATATGGGATCAAATGCCTTTAGTTGAAGGCCCTTTCTCTTGGACAACAAATAAAACTATGAAAGTTTATAAGGATTTACCATACTTTATAATGTGGGGTATCTAGATTCCGAGGAAGTGTATGATTTTTCAAGTTATTGATGTGAAACTTGCACACTTAGTTCACAAAATTAAGGTTGTTTTAAAGGGGAGCTAGAAACTACCGATAGAAAAATCTCAAACAATTTTGAATGGACCATTCATTATGATAAGGTTTGGGGATTCTTTGATGGGGCTTGTCAAGCAACCCTAGGTATGTGTGGGGTAGGGACTATCCTTTATCTTTATCTTGACTTTGAGCATTATTTTTCATTTAAATGTGTTATTGGGAAAAGAACAAAATGAATTTTATGCATTGTGGCTTCTTTTGAAAATAAAGATGGACAAAGATATACAACAATTGTAGGTATTTGGAGATTCCAAGACATTGATAAAAACACTGATTCAGTGATTTATCATTTACTCATATCTATAAAGAGTACAACACAACACAATGGTAGATCAACTTTATAAGGAAGCTATATTATTGTAGGAGGGGTTCCTTTCTTAGCAATATTTCAAAGAAGGGACTCAAATTTCAACATTTGAACGATCACTTTATTGATGCTGCACCTAGAAGGATTCTTAATTTATGTTTTAAAGACTGAGCCTCAGGGCTGATATCTTTTTCTGAAAGCTTCTCTTGAGGAGCCTAAAGAAGATTGTTATATGTAGATGTAGGACAAAGACTATTTCAAGAGTCTGCATAATGAAATTTTTTGCCTTTTTTAAGCCTTTCCAGGTAATGAAATGTGTATTCTAATTCCACAACACTAATACATAATGATTTTTTATTTATTTTTTAAAGCCTTTCCGAGTAGTGAAATGTGTATTCTAATTTCACAACACTAATGGCAAACTGAAGAAGATTGATTCTTGAAGGGTCGATGGTTAATTTACAAATGATGAAAGCAAAAATACAATAATAAAGTGTTAATTTACAAAGTCTGGTAAATAACAACAAAGCATGGGAGGACTGCACAGGGATTGTAGACAAACAACTCTTCGAGATTGGAGTAGAGTCCTGCCTGGCCTGCAATGGAATCAAATCCACCTGCTATGAAGTCATCTTCATCTTGGGATTTTTTTACGCGGCCGGCAATCATTCTGCAGACCAGCATTGCTCTATTTCTCTTTCCTTTTTCATTTTCCTGGGATGTCAACCAGTCATGAGCTTTCCCACTGCTTGCAGTGGTGTAAACCCAGGAGCCCTTTCCCGTTCCTGCGATCTCCAATTTTGGAGTAGGAGAGAAACCATTTCTTATGACATTGCAAATGTTGCAGGAAGGCAGGTTACATAAACTAGAACACTCTGCATTTATTCCCAACGAACAAGCAAACGTAGCACAGTGAAAGCGCAGGAGTTCGTTGCCATCTGCTATGCATCTAGGATCCTTCTTTAGTAGCTTGTTGCCTGCTTTGGCTTTCACCATGTTCCTGTACTCCTCAAATTTGCTAATGGTCTTCTGGCTGTTGTGGATCTTCAGTATCCTCTCAATTTTGCAGATGGGATTTTCCTTTTTCAACCAGCTTGATTGGAATATGATCTCAACCACAGTGCGGGCTGAGTCTTCTTCACCCAGAACTAATACTGATCAAGATCACAACAACATGTAACAAGATAATAATGTTAGAAGAGAAAGATATGTATCTCACCATCTATATAAAAAAATAGTTAGTTTCCCAATAATTATACCATATATTAACAGATCTGAGACAAAAACTGATATCAACTGGACTGTAACACACACCAACAATGAGATTTGTACTCAAATCCAGAGAGAATTTTGTCTTGATTTTTAACTTTCCACCTTGAGAGAGCTTCCATATTCAGAATCCAAGGATTCTACAAATTATACCTAATGTAGATATGTCAAGCTTCCATTTGTATTAATTGTATTTGTAGCAAACAAGCTGCATGAAGCTCATTAGCGTGCTAGTAATATCACCTGCATGTTTGATTGCCTGATGCTGTGCAAGATCTTCGGTGTTGGTAAATATTTGTCCACATGAGGGGCAAGGGCATATACTTGCAGGGAAGGAGAACGCTTCAATGGGGTCAAAAATCAGGTGAAATTCGTAGCATCCAGACCATCTCCTGCTTAAGCTCATGGATGATGACCCCCTCGTCAAGATCTCACCTGTCTGCTGCTGCAACAAGAAATGAGCAGACTTTGAACGGCGAGAGCTTGCGTTAAGCGACCGAGTATCTGTAACAACATCATGATTTGCTTAGCATAAATGGATAGGATATAATGTTTAGAAAAAATTAAAATAACAGTACACTATAAATGGAATATTTTTTTATTTGAATGGTTTTTTTAAAGCTGAGATTGCTCTTCATTTATATTATTTTATTTCTCAGAGATTAGAAGTCTATGAATCACATCCAGTATCGACAGTCTTTAATATGGTTGGATTTGAAGTGTTTTCAAAGTTTAAAAATGGAAATAGTTAAAACTGGAAATAGCATTCAGTATTAGTCTTTAATATAATTGGATTTGAATCGACAGAGTCTTTAATATGGTTGGATTTGAAGTGTTCTCAAAGTTTAAAAATGGAAATAGTTAAAACTGGAAATAGCATTCAGTATTAGTCTTTAATATAATTGGATTTGAAGTGTCCTTGAAATTTAAAACTGATGATTTCAATTACAAAGTTTCTTAACATCCTACTCCCTCACCAACTGCTCTACACCACTGAAAGATCCTCATTTATATTATTAACCTATCTTCATTACAACATCCTACTCCCTCACCAACTGCTATACACCACTGTAACATCTTCATTTATATTATTAACCTATCAACCTATCTTCATTACATTGAAGAATGCATTTGAATTTTGTTTATTCCTATAAATATTAAATTTTTTTTGGAATGAATCACACCAAATAATAATAATAGACATGTTACCCCATTCAGGATAAACATTTGACCTCGACGGATCTTTCTGGCATACGCTGGATTGGATGCAGGTGCAGCTTGATTCATGTGATGAAGTAGAAGTAGCTGCTGCTTGTGGGGCGATATCTCCTGATCTGTGCATCACCCTCGTGTTGCCATGTACGACATCTTTGATATTGCACAAGCCTGACCCAGAACAGTCTATCCACCTTCTATGATATGATCCCTTGGAAATGGCTACCCTCCGGCTCGCAGGCTCCTGAAACTGAGAGCCATCAAACACGCACGTCACTAATTTTTTGAACTTGAATACCCATGAAGATACATCATGTCTACTGCTACTCTTCTCGTGGGCTCCTCTCTTCTTCTTTGTGGTTGTTAATGTTGCTGCAGAAATCACGCTGGGCACCAAGAAAAAGCTTGCAATCTGCAGAATCATCACTCCTAAAGCAACCTGGAAGCCTTTGAGAAAAATGGCTGTATTATATGATACCGTGGATTCGTTAGTTTACATCTGATCACGTTTTCCTTGCAGGACTCTTCCTTAAAATCCTGTACAGAAAGGAATAAAAAGTTACAGTGGGGTTTAAATTTAACTTCTTCAAGACGCCTGGAGTTCTTCAATGCACTTCGATTTTGGATACAGGTCAAAGGGTTAGTGTCAGGGAAGGAGTAAGCTATGCTGGTGGGGTTAGTGTCAGGGAAGGAGTAAGCTATGCTGGTGGTAGAAGGACCTTCACCCAGTAATAAATTTGATAAGAATAAGCTATGCTGCTGGGATAGTATCAGGGAAGGAGTAAGCTATGCTGCTGGTAGAAGGACCTTCTCCCTGTAATAAATTTGGTAAGAGTAAAACAAAAAGTTTAATTATAATTTATATAATAATAAGCTATGGTTAGTGTCAGGGAAGGAGTAAGATATGCTGGTGGTAGAAGGACCTTCTCCCAGTAATAAGCTTTGCTGGTGGTAGAAGGACCTTTTCCCAGTAATAAATTTGGTAAGAATAAGCTATGCTGCTGGGATAGTGTCAGGTAAGAATAAGCTATGCTGCTGGGATAGTGTCAGGTAAGGAGTAAGCTATGCTGGTGGTAGAAGGACCTTCTCCTTGTAATAAATTTGGTAAGAGTAAAACAAAAAGCTTAATTATAATTTTTATAATATAATATAGAGGATAATCAGAAGGGAGTGGGTATTTCCTATTAATTTAATACTGAGTTATTATAATCTATATAATATAATATAGAGGATAACCAGAAGGAAGTGGGTATTTCCTATTAATTTAATACTGAGTTGTTTGGGGATGAGTATGATTGTTTACTTTGTTTTCCTTTTCTTTTGAAATTGTTTTTTTTATGAGTATTTATTTTATAATTTAAATTTTATGTAAATTAAATAAAGAGTAATATAGATATGATATGTTTTTTATTATTTTTTGATAATTATTATTGAAATTAAATCTTATAATAATTGGTGAAATCACAATTTTTTGTTATTTAAATTGCATTTTAAAATGTATAAATAGATTTAGCTTCTTGAAAAATCAGGAAGACACTCTAATTATGTAGAGTTGTTAACCCCTACAACATTTTAATTATGCATATTTAACAACTGAAATCTACATTTCCATCAATTTTTTACCAGATTCGAAGCAAAATTAACTTAAAAAATGATTAAAAATAATCAAAACTTTAAAACATTTAAAACTCATTCCGATGGATCTCGACAGCACCAACCCTTAACATAGCTGGATTTGAAGTGTCCCAATAGATTTCAAACTGATAACTTTCATTTAAATAGTACCTTAACAGTTCACTCCCTCACCAACTACTCTAGAACTAACGAACAAACAATTTATATATCTTATAAAAATTCCAAATGAATCAAAACTTTTGACTTTCTATATATCACTGAATTCTAAGAACTAACGAAAGCCTTGGTGTGAACGGGGATAGGCGTGCTTAGCATCTACTGGGGTGGAAGAGAAGAGGTTCGGTTTCCAAAGTCAGCAGCAAAGATGCCCCCAATCAGGCACAGAATAATGAGCAATATACATACAAACAGGGAGAAGAAATGGAATTTCTTTGTACACAAGTGTAGCTGCCAGAGCATTCTTAGCTATGCTCCTCCCCTGTCGGACAGGGGACAAGAAAAACAAAGAGATGCACAGCGATGATTGGTGGGTGATACATGAACATGGGCAGCTGCGGGTAGGGTTTAGCTTTTGTAGCAGATCATGTGGTCAGAGCAATCTCCTGCAAATCAGTCACCATGATTTTGCCAAGCACATAAATTGAATTGATTATAATTACACTGATATCATGAGGAATGCCATTTCTACTCAATATATACAAACAACACACATACATAATACATAAC
>ML792194.1:16613-34025 GCA_009831015.1 Picea engelmannii
ACGATGAGCCAGTAATACTATTACTGTATGTGGATGACTTATTCTTAACTGGAGAAGAAAAGCTCATCACTGAATGTAAGAAGAGACTCGCTTCAAAATTTGAGATGAAAGACCTTGGCCTAATGCACTATTTCTTAGGTCTTAAGGTATGGCAAAGTCCAGAGAGGATCTTCCTTAACCAAGGGAAGTATGCAGTCGAAATCTTGAAGAGATTCAACATGTTAGAGTGCAAGCCCATGAATACACCCATGGAAACGAAGCTGAAGCTACTGGTCGATACTTCGTCAGAATTGATTGATGCCACACTGTATAGACAGATTATTGGATCGTTGATGTACCTGACGAACACCAGACCAGACATTTGTTTTGTCGTGAACACCTTGAGTCAGTTTCTGGTAGAACCCAAACATGTTCACTTTGTGGCTGCAAAACATGTGATGAGGTACCTTAAGGGTACATTAGATTGTGGTCTCAATTATGATGGAGATCATGATTTCACATTGAGTGTGTACACTGATTCAGATTGGGCAGGAAGTGTTTCTGACAGAAAAAACACTTCAGGATGTTGTTTCAGTTTGGGATCAGCCATGATCTCGTGGCAGAGTAGGAAGCAATCCAGCATTGCTCTCAGCACAGTGGAAGCAGAATACATTGTTGCATATTCTGCCAGCTGCGAAGCTATATGGCTTAGAAAGTTGTTGATCGACCTATTTGACCTAAAGATGGAAGCAACCACGATCCTCTGTGACAACCAGAGCTGCATAAAGATGACAGAGAATCCTGTATTCCATGACAGGTCGAAGCACATAGAGATTCGTTATCATTACATCCGTGACATGGTGCAGAGAGGATCCTTAAAGCTCCAGTACGTTAGCACGGATGAACAGATTGTTGATGTGTTGACCAAGCCTCTATCTCATGTAAAGTTTGAGCACTTTCGAGATAAGCTTGGAATAGTCCGAAAGGACCTTCCTCGAAAGGGGGAGTAGTTGATGTGATGAGACATATCTTGCTTCCAACCTGATGGTTGTGACGTAAAGCAAGAAGATGTGATGAGACTAGTACTGTGCTTCTGGCTTGACAGCTGTGACATAAAACCAATCTAGTATCTTGCTTCCAACCCGATGGTTGTGACGTAAAGCAAGACGATGAGATGAGACTAGTACTGTGCTTCCAGCTTGATAGTTGTGACGTAAAGCCAGTCTAGTATCTTGCTTCCATCTTGAGTGTTGTGACGTAAAGCAAGACGATGAGATGAGACTAGTACTGTGTTTCCAGCCTGATAGTTGTGACGTAAAGCAAGTCTAGTATCTTGCTTCCAGCTTGAGTGTTGTGACGTAAAGCAAGACGATGAGATGAGACTAGTACTGTGCTTCCAACTTGATAGCTGTGACGTAAATCCAGTCTAGTATTTTGCTTCCAGCTTGAGTGTTGTGACGTAAAGCAAGACGTTGAGATGAGACTAGTACTGTGCTTCCATCTTGGGAAGCTGTGACGTAAAGCCAGTCTAGTATCTTGCTTCTAGCTTGAGTGTTGTGACGTAAAGCAAGACGTTGAGATGAATCATGAGACTAGTACTGTGCTTCCAACTTGAGAAATTGTGACGTAAATCCAGTCTAGTATCTTTCTTCCAGCTTGATTGTTGTGACATAAAGCAAGACGAGTACTGAGCTTCCAGCTTGACAGCTGTGACGTAAAGCCAGTCCTGTATTATGATGATGAGCCAGCCTCGTGCTGTGATGATGATGATGTATTAGTTTTATACTAATTCATATTGATGCAGATGATGATTGCATTCCTTTGAGAATGACGATGTTGCAATGAAGAAAACTTCCGATGATTTATAGATACACCAGTCAGTGTTCCAAGATGATATTGATGATGTTGTTAATGATAAAGGCCTCTCTCTCGGCTAATGTTGTTGAAGAATACCCTTATTGTTAAGGGGGAGTGTTGAAATAATGTAACTACAAAGTGTATTCTAATTATTATTTGATATATTATTCATTGGATCAATCCCCATTGTGGATTGATCATATCGGCTACTGTAAAGGACCAAATCCCCTTTTGTGGATTGGTCTTAATGTAATTGTAATAGGCAGAAAGAGAAGTCGGCCCCAGAATATATTAAAGAAGCCCCGAAATATAATAAAGGTGGTTATAACCACCCAGAAGAAGAAGTTGGCCCTGCCAGTGAAAATACACTTCCACACGTGCCAGACTTGTATAAATAAGAAGGCTAGCGCCTCACTTAGACACACACACACTTGTTCATTGAGATACAAGTTTCGAAGCTGCAGTTGGAGAAGAGAGAGAAAGAGAGGCGCATCTTTGGGAGAGGACTTTCTGTACTTGTTTGAGTTATCTCTTGGCATTGTATTGGCTATCTATATTAAGGAAGTTTTGCTAGGTTTTCTGCCCCATGAGGGTTTCCCAGGATAAATGATGTGTCTCTTGTGATTGTGTATTTCTCAGTGATTCTATCTTATGCTATTGTTATCTATTGAAATGCAAAGAACTATAATAATGGCTTAAACATTAACAGAGTGAAGTGGCTGACATAGGTCCACACACATCTGAATGAATTAGATCCAGGACTCCTTTTGCTTTACTGTCACTGCTTGGGAAAGGATTTTTCACGTTTTTTCCTTGTGCACATCCTTTGCACACACCATCATGGAACACTTGAATTTATGGAAGGCCTTTCACCATCTTGCTGACAACTGGCAAGGATTTATAGTGAATATGAGCGAACCTTCTATGCCACAGTTCACATGGGTTTTGTTGTCGTCCTTATACACACTTGCAAACGTGGACTAAGTCTCAATCCACTTAGTGTGTCCTCGGAGGCACAATGCCTAAGTTCAAGCCCACTGTCACCTCGACTTGAACTTCTTCCGTCTAGGCTTACTCCTAGGGAAGCCAAGGGGGGTAGACCCTAGTTACTATGTGAGTTATTAGGTGTGATCTAGAAGTTAATTTTAATTTGTTAAAGGTAGGGGGGATACTAGCCTATATGAGAGGCAAGCAATGCAAATGCAAAACTTTAATGCAAAAGCAAACCTTTCCCCAAGTCAACTATGACTAGTGCCTAAGGTTGGGCAATGGGGTCAATTAAGTTACAAAAAGGATCTAAGTACAATTGAAAGAATAGCTATACAAATATTACAAAAGAATTATAATTACAACAAATAAAGAATAGTTAGATGATTAATCAATATACAAAGATACAATTATCTACAAATGAAATGGATTAAGCACTAGTTAGATCTAAGATACAATAGTGAAACAAAGATGAACTAACTCTTTATGGATTTTGCAGATAAGAAAAGGAAAGAGCTCAAAGATACATTCACCACCAACACAACACTTACAAACCAAGCTTGAAGTGCCCCAAGAAGAGGTGTGCAACTTCAAGGAGGAAGCTAAAAACACAAGTGCGCAACTCAAGAGGAACCAAAAGATGAAAGTGAAGCCATCAATGGGACAAATGCGCAACTTAAGAGGAGAAAGATAAGACTTGAAAGAGAAGCCTCCATGGGCACTAGTGCGCAACTTAAGATGAATTACTCAATCACAACAATGCTCAATTAAAATACTTGAAAGATAATGCTTGAAGTAAAGGTTGCTTAAAATAAAAGAGCATAAACCACTTAGGTAAGATTAAGAAGTTAAGGCTTAGGTTGTTGTGAATAGATTTTAGATTTGAAATTAGTTAAGTTGCACTCCTAGACTAGGTGACTGCCCCAATACTCCTACCGCTTTGGCCAAAAGGAATGTTGGGTGCTCAAGAAGCAAGGCAAACATGGCCTTACCCTAGCTCCACAGGTCAATCCGTAAAACTTGGGTGTTCAACAACGGGGGCACCTGGTGCCGTGAGATCATCCCTGATCTAGCACCCCAAGTCACCTCCACAAGCCTCCTTTTTGGTGGCTAAAATTGTATCAATAATGGGTGATCTAATTAGGCTAAGTTAATTGATTCCCCTAGAGCCTAAAATAGATTGATTAAACAATTAATAGTAACTTGTGTTGGAAGCTTAAATGAATGAAATAACAAGTGCTTAATGAAAATATACAAGAAAAAGAAATGCCTCCAAGGGCTTAAGCAAGAAAAATAAATGCTTCTAACTAGTTAGATATTCACATGAACTTGAAAGGAAAAACTGGAAGCATGAAACATAAACCATTGAACTATCTAACAAGCTAAACTAGCCTTACGATATAGCATGGGTGGCAAAGCCAAGACTCTTTGCTAGGTGTAGGCAAAAGAATGCAAGAAAGGAAATAACTTAACTTGAAAAGAAACAAGTAAACCTAGCCACACAACCTTGTCTTAAGGACAAGTGGGGCAACAAAATTAAAACTTAAAACAGAAAATAAACTCTAAGTCCTAGCCTTACGATATAGCATGGGTGGCAATGCCAAGCCTCTTTGCTAGGTGTAGGCACAAGAAAGATTAAAACGCAGAAATTTAAATAAACTTGAGAAATGCAAGCCCTAGAGACTCTCTTGGGGCTTGCTTACAGTGTGAGAAAGTAGAGGAGGAAGAGGGTATTCAATACCCTAGCTTAGGAGGTTACTCTTGGACGTTTTAAGGCCCCAAATGGGCTGTAGCACCTCATTTTTTGTTCAGACCTGCAATAAATCAGCAAGCAAAACTTTGCTGGAAAAGCTGCAAAAAGACCAAAATCTTGGGAAAATTTTGGGTAGAACAAACCAGAAATTTTGTGTGTAAAAATCAGCAAATATAATAGATTTAAATGCTCTATTCAAAGATGTTAGAATGCCAAAAGAAGTATGGAAATGAACAGAAATATTTAGAGGTTGTAAGTGGGTGAAATGAAAGATTTCCAGATCTGAAATCTTCACACCAAATCCTTAGGTAACCTACAAATCTTGTGAGAAAAGCTACAAAAATAGAGAGGATGTGAGTAGATCTAGATGGTAAAATAAAATACTTTGCAATACCCAAATAAACACTTCACTGGATCTATGATAAAACTATCACAAATCTATCGAAGCAAAATACTTTGCTTGGAGTTCCTACTCTAGATCTATAAACAAAACATGCACAAGAAAGAAAATTAGAACAAGATTACCTCAATAGTTGCAAGTTGGCACCAAGAAGACTCTCAACACCATGGATCCTCCAAAGATTTATTTATTCAATAGAAGCAAGATTCAGCAAATACTTGCCCAAAGCTTGAGAAGAAAGAATGAGAACAAGAAGAGAGAGAGAGAGAGGAGTGGGAGAGATTTTGGCATAGTAACAATAGCTAAGAGTAGATGTGTGAAATGAGGGAGGGGAGGCTTTCCTTTATACTTGAGAGCCAAGAGTGACCCCTCTTGTATGTTCTCCAAGTGTCATTCAATCAAGAGTCATTGAGCATCTCAAGGAGGGCGCACTTTTAGGGTTTTCGTAGTGTTTAGGGTTTGAAGGATGAGTGAGGGGGTAAGGGAAACACCTTTTTGACATAGTCCAACAACAAATTAGACCATGGGGGTGTACTTAGGGAGAAAGGGGTTTTACACTTTAATTTTTCATTTTACTTGACTTTCTCACCAAGGGAGAAGCAACTTCCTTAGGTAGATGAATTGTATGAAGTGGTGGCTACGTGAGGGGAGTGTTTAAGTTAGGAAAAGTGTTTCACTAACTTAGGAAAGGGGTTTAGCATCATCTCCCACTCTTTCTCTAACCTTTTTGCTTCATTTTTACAAAAAAATTGACATTTTGACTTTGTCAATTAAGCAATTAAATTGTTGACTCTAGACTGACTTGGACTCCTCATGGACAAAGACCTAGCAAAACTTGTACAATTTAGTTGAAACTTGGTCCAAGGGTGTAAGGGGTCTCATTACATTTATTTTGAGTACTCACACCCCTATCAAAATCCCAAGAACCAAATTTTTACATTTTTACATCAAAAATAATTAAAATTACCATTAACTGGGTAATTTAAAAATTAAAAAAAAAAAACTACTTAGACTCTGTAATGTCCCCCACCTCTTGATGAAGAGGATTGGAGAGACTCAGTAGTCTAGTCATCCCCACTAGACTATAGTCTCATGCAGCATGGGGAAAAGTCAGCGAATCCCAACATTCTAATATGAAGTTGACTTAAAAAGGTAAAAAGTAACTCAATGAGGAATTAGAGCACTTGAGGTTGAGTTAGGAGTTAACCCTAGGGGTTAACTAACTCAACAAAGAAATAGAATGGAAGTATAAAGGAAAGTCTAGGGCACACCTCTCACTCATCTTGGATTATTTTGCATTTTGCTATTGGGCTCTTGAGCACACAGTTTTGAGGGTTTTGAGAATACAAACCCTAGAGAACAACTCGGTGATGAAAGATTCCACCCATCTTGTTCGAAGCTTGGTCTCGGGGATGCAATACTCCTCCCACACTATTCTACAGCATTCATAGGTTCCATCCTTCATCCAGGAGAGCAGCAGATCGTACCCTTGAGGGTTTCCAGCAAGGGAGCACATCATTCTTTGGAGAGAAGTTCGATCCAAAGGTTTGAGAGGGCTTTTGGAGATTTGGGCACTTGGGTTTTCTTTGCAGGCCTCTGATCTATCATTCTAGTGCTTTTGGAGAGAGTTACTCCTCCTAGTTGATTTATTGGAGCATTGAGTCAATTTGGAGAGAAGGAGGACGATATTGAGATTCAGATATGCCCGGTTTGCAGGGGTTGTACTTCAGATTTGTTCCTGATACTTCACCTAGTGCCTTGCAATGGGCCGATCTATCTTTCTATGAAGTTTCAGGGTATTTGGATGGTTCAATCATCAGGGCCGAAATATTGAGCTTGACAGTCTTCAGGAGGGCACAGTCTTGGTTGAGGATTCAGCAGTTTGGAGGAGCAGATCTTGGCATTTGGGCTTGAGACTTCAGGGAGGGCTTCTACTTGCCCCGATCTATCATTTTGTGGAGTTTGATGCTATTTGGAGGTCTCCTTCAGCTAGGCCGAGATACTGGGTCTTCACATCCTTTCAGGAAAGCGTATCTGCAGCCAGGGGGGTTTGGACTTGACCCTGGATTCTTCTTGTATTGATTTTCATCGTATATCCAGCCTTGGGGGCTTGCATTTTCTTGCCGGGAGCATTTTGTAGCAGCTCATATCTTATCTATTGGAGCTATCTGATGTTATTCCAGATCTGCATCCTTCCTATATCAGGTTCTTGCTTATTACATCAATAAAGGTCAGATCTTGCTGTTGGTTCCATATCTTGTTTTATTTTGTATCGTCTTTGCTTGTCTTCAGATCTAAGCTTAAATAACTGAACTATAAACCCTAAGGCCGAAACTCAGAGGCCAACCAGCAAATAAACATACACAAACAAGCAAATCAGTGGTCAGTTAGTGTTCCAAGCGAAAAAATTGGCTTGGGAACATTACAGACTCGACGGAATTCCGCAAGACTCTAGGAGATGTCTAGCATGGTCATTTACAATATTCCTAGACCCTAGTCACCCATAGGGTTCGATCATTAGAACGCATTTCACCACTTTGGAGGATTATTGTGGGAGTGAAAAACTCAAGGGTAATTAAAAAGGTTGGTTAGGCCAAATTAATTACCTGAGGAAAAAACACACTCGATGAAAGGACTTCCCTAATGATAAAGTCCTAGACAACTAACCTACAATATGATCCATGCAGACCCATTACATTATTATCCCATGCAGGGGAGCAGAAATTCCAGATACAACAAGACGTGTCGGGGCAAAAATTGTCTTGTAGAATCGGTAAGTCTTCAACTTTGTTACACCATCAGGTACATAGCTTCATGGCACGTGGAGTTGACCACCTAGTTGAAATAGGTGGTCAATAGGTTTATAGTATTGTGTACGAAGGCTTGCTCTGCCTTTGCTTTTAACTTGTATAACCCATCTTCATGTATACCAATTATAATAGCATCATCAATATTATTTCCTCTCAGCCACATAAGAACTTGGCCATCGAAAAAAGCTACTCGAAATCCTTTCTCTTCCAATCCTGAAATAGATAGGAGGTTCTATTGCATACCAGGTACATATAAAACATTTTCCATTTTCAAATGCCTTCCTGAATCTAAGCTATAAAAAGCATTCCCTATGCCCTTAATAGGATAGGAAGAGTTATCACCCAGTCTCACCTGATGAGAAGAATCTTTCTTAGTCAGATTTGAAAGGGAGTCTTTAAAACCAGTCATGTGCCTGGAGGCACCTCTATCCACAAGCCATGTTTCATCATCATAATTTACTGAATTAGTAAGAGTTGCCACCAAAACATACTCTTCATCTGAATCTTCTTTTCTTTCTATTGAAAACAAGTTCATCGTCTTCAACAATATGAGCATGATGTCTTGTTTTTCCTCCTTTCTTTGACCTCTTTTATGAGAGGACAATCTTTGGCAAGATATCCCAGCTTTTCACAACAGAAACATTTGAGTTTAGAATAGTCTCTCTTACCTTTCTCAAATTTCTGAAACTTCTTCTGTAGAAGATGATTTTCCTTCTTTTTCTTTCCTTTCCTGAAATGGGCTACAAGAGCTTGATCTTCATCATCGCTTAGCTTTTCTTCTCTTGCTCCCAGTATTTCTTCTTCTTGGACACAATCTTCCCATAACCTGCTAAACTTTGTTAACTTACTTCTTGAACAGATTCCTCTTATGAAAGAGTCCCATGACTTCGAAAGTCCATTTAGAGTAGTCATTACTAACTCAGCTTCTTCAACTGGGTCACTGATAGCTATAATTTGTTCATTTATCTGAGAAATTCTTATAAAGAAGGCATGAATAGATTCAGACTTCTATATCTTTACATTTTTTAGTTGAGTCCTCAAAGCCATCTTCATGTTTATGTTCCTTCCTTCATATAGACGAGATAGAGCATCAAACATCTCTTTGGGAGTCTTGAAGGATGATATATGAGGAATAAGATGGTCTTTTATAGAATCTGCAATTATTCTCTTTGCCCTTATCAGATTCTTCCTGTACTTACCTTTAGCTTCTTCTTCATCGGGTTTTGCAACCTCTTCCATAACATAATCTGATAGGTCATTTTCTTCTAGAACAAGGGATATTTTGTACTTCCTTGCTCTGAAGTTATCAGGTCCCTCAAGTTTCTCATCAAGCTTAGTGCTTGACATCATTTTGTCCTTGTTTTTTACTTCCTTCAAAAAAAACTGAAATATTGTAGTCTCCTTCACAGATCTAATAACTCTTTATAGAAATGGCTTCTTTCAGGGAAGCTCTGATACCATGTTGAAAAACTGATGCATGTAGGTAAATTTAAAAAATTTACGGCATACAACCAACATACCAATACATCTGCATATATGAGGATCACTGAAAGTGAGACAATCACAGAGAGAACACAAGTATACCCGGGGAAACCCTTTTGGGGTAGAAAACCCAGCCAAACCTTCTCTTCAAATTCTTCAACAAAGTACAATACCAGTACAAGACTTTAGAGTAACTAGCTAGGAMTCAAAGGGCTAAAACAATACCTCTGTTTCAGCACTTACAAACTTCACAAATAGTTGAACTAACACTTACAGTAACATCTTGACAAAATCACCAAAAGATCACGAACTTTCCTTCTTGTTGTAGCAGATTTATGGCAGCTTTAACACTGTATTTGTAGCATCCATATATCAACAGGGAACAACAGAAGACTTCAACAAGAATAGAGTGCTTGTTTCAGCAGTATACTTCAACAACTAGCTTTCATATACCAGCATAAGACTCCAGCAACTAGCAGCCATATACCAACAGAAGATTCCAGTAGATATCAGTCATATACCAGCAAAATACTTCAGCAAATAGATGTCTTGCCTCAACAGAAGACTCCAGCAAAACAAAGATATCCAAATGTTAAGTGAATGTCCCTTTTTATAGGTTGGTTTGGCTGCCCTAAGAAGACCCCTATGCATGTATGACAGTTGTATAACAGTTGTCATACTTGCCCTCCTTTGGCTGCCAAGAATCACCTCCTAATGCTCCCAAGAGCCACCTCCTAAAGATCCCAAGAGCCACCTCCTAATGCTCCCAAAGGTTACTTCCTTTGTCTCTTCTAGAGGCTGCCCTAAATTATTGTCTTAGGATTGTATGACAGTTGTATAACAGCCGTCATACCACCAACCTAAGCAACCCCCCTAAGTTGGCCACTCCAACTGCCCTAAGCAGCCCTCTTAAGCAGCTTCCCTAAGCTGGCCACTACAACCGCCCTAAGCAACCCTCTTAGAAGTGCTATGAGGTCGACACATGGCATATGGTTGTCTTGGCATAAGGGTGACACTTGTCATGTGTTTGATGCTTGACATAAAATTAACACTATATCAAAACTTTATTTACATGGTTAGTTACAATAGGGAAAATAGCTTCCAAAGCTATATAATTCAACACTCCCTCTTAGCTAGGAAGGTATTTTCCTAGTACCAACTGTTACATCCATTTGCCTTTACTTGGCTATTGACTTGTTGATCCATGTAGAATCTGTTCATCAAGAGAAGTTTTGTATCCATAGCTAGCATTGAGATCAGTAGCATCTCTGGTGAGCACACTGATGTCATTACAGGATTTTTATTCACTCAGTTCACCAAGAACTGTTTGTGCAGTTCACCAAGAACTGTCTTACTAGCCATATGCTAGAGGAAGCTATATAGTTCACCAAGAACTGTCTTACTCAGTGCCAGTCATTTTTCATACAGGATGAGTAATATTAGAGCCAGTCCTTTTCATACTGGATAAGAACAAAATAGAATAGCCCACATCCTACGTGTAAATGACTTGCCCTGCTACTATCACCAAAATCCCATATGCAGCTCCTTACTCCCTCTTACGAGGGACCAGTCCAAGTTTTTCTTTGAAGTACTCAAACTTCACCTTTGACAGAGGTTTGGTTAGCACATCTACAACCTGCTCATTGGTAGCCACATAATGAAGCTTCTTGCTCCCTTTTCTACCACATCACGGATAAAATGATACTTGATTCCAATATGCTTTGGTTTGTCATGAAACATGGGGTTCACTGACAACTTTATGCAACTCTTATTGTCACAGCAGATACTAGTAACATCTAACTCAATATCAAATAATCCTTGTTGTTGTCCTAATACACACTTGCAAACGTGGACTAAGTCTCAATCCACTTAGTGTATCCTTGGAGGCACAATGCCTAAGTTCAAGCCCATTGTCACCTCGACTTGAACTTCTTCCGTCTAGGCTTACTCCTAGGGAATCCAAGGGGGGTAGACCCTAGTTACTATATGAGTTATTAGGTGAAATTTAGGAGTTAATTTTAATTTGTTAAAGGTTGGGGGAAACTAGCCTATACGAGAGGCAAGCAATGCAAATGCAACTTTCAATGAAATGCAACCCTTTCCCTAAGTCAACTAAGACTAGTGCCTAAGGTTGGGCAAATGGGGTTAACTAAACTTACAAAAGACTAGAAAGAACAACTTTACAAAACTTTGCAATTAGATACAAAAGAATTACTTTACAAAACTTAACAATTGAACTAGATACAAGGAACTATCAACACAAATAACACTGCAAAGAATAAGTAAATGATACAACAATGTACAACTATCAACAAATGAGAGAAACAAGCAAGCACTTACTAGATCTAACTTTTGGCAAAGCAACAATTGTACTAACTTTGATTTGATTGTGCAAGGAAGGGAGAAAGACAACTCAAGATAACATCCACAACACAATACAACAAAACAAACCCAAACAATGAAGTGCCCCAAGAGGTGCGCAACTTCAAGGGGGTTGCTCAATGGCTCAATGCGCAACTTCAAAGGAGATGCAAGAAACCACCAAAAGAGCCTCCACGAGCTAATGCGCAAATCAAGAGGAAAGAGATAAAACTTGGAAAAAGGCCTCCACAGGAAAAAGATGCGCAACTCCTACATCACAAGTTCAACTATCCACAATGCTCAAATAAAATTGCTTGGAAAATAACTTGAAATTAAAGTACTTGCATAAATTAATGAGCATGAACCATGAAAGTGAAATGAAATTAAACCAAGGTTGCTTGTGGATAATTTTTTTGGATTTTAAGTTGATTAAGTGAAAATGAATCCTAGACTAGGTGACTTCCCTAAAACTCTCCCCGCTTTAGCCAAAAGGACTGTTGGGTGCTCAATAAGTAAGGCAAACAAGGGATTACCCTAGCTCCACAGGTCAATCTGAGAAACAAGGGTGCTCAATAAGGGAGACACCTAGTGTCGTGAGACCATTCCTGGTCTAGCACCCCCTACCACCTCCACAAGTTCCTTTTTTAATAGCAAAGTTGGGACAGTTGAAGGTGTCCTAATTAAACTAGTTTATTTGAACCCCTATGAGTCTAAGATAAATTGAACCTCTTAAAGATTGATTAAGTTAAGTGCTTGAAATGGAAATAATTACAAGTGCTTTGAAAGAAAGTAAATAAAGATGCTTGACAGAAATGTAAACAACAAGAACTTGAAAGGAAAGTAAATTGCAAGTAAATAAACTATGCCTCCATGGGCTTAAGCAAATGAAAGATGTGCTTCTAAAACATAAAAATAATCACATGAACTTGAACAATAGAAGCAAATAACCATCAACCATCTACCTAGCCTTACAATACTGCATGGGTGGCAAAGCCAATCCTCTTTGCAGGGTGTAGGCAAACAACAAAGAAGGAAAGACTTCAAGACAAAACTAAACTACTTGCAGCCTCAACAAAGGGACAAGGTGGAGGACAAAGCCTACCGGTTTTGTGCCCAAGTGGGTAAAAAATAAAGCATGTAAATAAATGACTTGGAAAGAAAAGATAGATCCTAACCACACAATCTTGCCTTAAGGACAAGTGGGGCAAAACTTGAAATAAAACAATGCCGAAATAAAATCTAAAAACTAGCCATACGATTTAGCATGGGTTGGTTGGGCCAACCACTTTGATAGGTGTAGGCAAACTTGGAAAGTAAATGCTGAAAAATGAAAGAATTGCAGAAAAATAAACAAGACTTGAGGAATGCAAGCCCAAGAGACTCTCTTTGGGCTTGCTTACAATGTATAAAAGAGAGAAAGAAGTTTGGTAAAAGTTACCCCAACTTGGGAGGTCTTTGTTTGATGTCTAGATGCCCCAAAAGGGCTGTACCTCCTCCTTTATGTCACCAACCGGCAAACAACTCAAAAAAAAAAAATCAGTAACAAAAGAAAATTTCTGCAGAAAAATCAGCAAGTAATATTGTTTTAAAAGACCTAATCTAAGGGGTTAGAATGCTCAAAAATTTATGGAAATGTACAGAAATGAATTCCGGAAAATTTAAAGGCTAAGGTTGGATGAGGAAAGCAAGTTTCCAAATCTGAAACAAGTCTATCAAACCCTTGAAGTGACCTACAAAAGTTGTGAAGCAAAACTACAAAACAGAACAAAGGGTGAGTAGATCTATGAGATAATACAAAATACTTTGCACAATCTATGAACTACTCACTAGATCTACAATAAGACTATTATAAATCCACCCAAACAAAATACTTTGCTTGGGATCTCTACTCTAGATCTGAAAATGAAATGCATACACAACAAAACACAAACAATGTCACCTCCAATACATAAGATGCACCAAGAAGACTCTCAAAGCATCATTTGTCCTCCAAAGCTTCTCTTTATTGAATAGAAAAAGGTTGTTGCAAATACTTGCAACAAGCTTACACAAGAAACTATAGCAAATAGGAGAAAGAGAGAAGAATGGGAGAGATTGGGAGAAATTTGAGCATAATAACAGTAGAGAAAGAATAGATGTGTCAAATGAGGGAGGGGAGGCCTTTATTTATACTTGGGAGACAAGAGTTACCCCTCTTGGATGCTCTCCAAGTGTCCATCAATCAAGAGTCATTGAGCATCTCGAGGGGGGTGCACTTTTAGGGTTTTGAGCAAGTTAGGGTTTTGGTAGATGAGTGAGGGGGTGAGGTGGCACCTTTTAGACAAAGTCCAACAACAAATTAGACTTTGGGGAGTGAACTTAGGAAGAAAGCATGTTTCTTACTTTAATTTTTTATTTAGCTTGACTTTCTCCTCGAGGGGAGTGCACTTTTCTTCGGGAGATGATTGGAATGAAGTGGTGGCTAGATGAGGGGGGTGTTTAAGGTAGGAAAAGTGTTTCTCTAACTTAGGAAAGGGGTTTAGGATTATCTCCCACTCTTTCTCTAACCTTTTTGCTTCATTATTTACAAAAATTGATATTTTGACTTTGTCAATTAAGCAATTAAATTGTTGACTCTAGACTGACTTGGACTCCTCATGGCCAATGACCTAGCAAAACTTGTCCAATTGAGTTGAAACTTGGTCCAAGGGTGTAGGGGGTCTCATTCCATTTCTTTTGAGTACAAATACCCCTATCAAAAATCCCAAGGACCTAGTTTTACATTTTTACATCAAAAATAATTAAAATTACCATTAAATGGGTAATTTTAAAAAATTAAAAAAACTACTTAGACTCGACGGAATTCCGCAAGACTCTAGAAGATGTCTAGCATGGTCATTTACAATATTCCTAGACCTTAGTTACTCATAGGGCTCGATCATTAGAACACCTTTCACCACTTTGGAGAATTATTGTGGGAGTGAAAAACTCAAGGGTAATTAAAAGGGCTGGTTAGGCCAAATTAATTACCTGAGAAAAAAAAACACTCGATGAAAGGACTTCCCTAATGATAAAGTCCTAGGCAACTAACCTACAATATGATCCATGCAAACCCATTACGTTATAATCCCACGCAGGGGAGTGGAAATTCCAGTTACAAAAATAAGTGTCGAGGCCAAAATTGCCTTGTAGAACCAGTAAGTCTTCAAACTTGGTTGCACCATTAGGTACATAGCATCACGGCACATGGAGTTGACCCCCTAGTTGAAATAGGTGTTCAACAATCCTGAAAGTAATTTCTGTAGCCATACAACTTCAGTACATTCTAAACATGCTACCATATATTCTGCCTCAGTTGTACTGAGCGCAACATTGGTTTGCTTCCTGATAAATCATGAGATCATACCTAATCCCAAACTAAAACAAAATCCTGAAGTACTCTTACGATCTGTGACACTACCAGCCCAATCTGAATCAGAGTATCCCTGTAGTCTGAACTCACAATCTGCATCATACTTGATACCATACTCAATGGTACCTTTCAAGTATCTCATCAAATGTTTTGCTACGATCAAATGAACATGTCTGGGTTCAACCATATACTGACTTTAAGTGTTCACAGCAAAACATATGTCTGGCCTTGTGTTCGTTAAATACATCAACGAACCAATCATTTTCCTATACAAAGTGGCATCCACTATCTCTAATGAAGTATCACATAATAACTTTGGATTTGTTGTCATAGGTGTAGTCATGGATTTACAATCCATCATTCCAAATATCTTTAGAATTTCCACAGAATATTTTCCTTGACTAAGACGAATCTCACCTGGATTCTTCCACACTTCCATACCTAGGAAATAGTGCATTTAACCCAGATCTTTCATTTCTGCAACACCATTTTGTTGAGGATTGTATGGAATAGAAAGCACCATCTTAATCCCATCTTCTCTACAAAATTACTTGAATTCACCAGATGTGAATTCTCCTTCGTTATCGGTCTTAAAACCTTTATTTTTCTCTTAGAAAGATTTTCAACAAGAGCTTTAAATTCCTTAAACTTACTAAAGACTTCATCTTTATTCTTTAGGAAATAAATCCAAGTTTTGCGAGAAAAGTCATCAATAAAAGAAACATAGTAAACATACCCGCTGAGTGAAGTGGCTGACATAGGTCCACACACATCTGAATGAATTAGATCCAGAACTCCTTTTGCTTTAATGTCACTGCTTGGGAAAGGATTTTTTATGTTCTTTCCTTGTGCACATCCTTTGCACACACCATCATGGAACACTTGAATTTCTAGAAGGCCTTTCACCATCTTGCTGACAACTGGCAAGGCTTTATAATGAATATGAGCGAACCTTCTATGCCACAGTTCACATGGGTTTATAGTACTGTGTATTAAGGCTTGATCTGCCTTTCCTTTTAACTTGTATAACCCATCTTCATGTATACCAATTATAATAGCATCATCAATATTCTTTCCTCTCGGCCACATAAGAACTTGGCCATCGAAAAAAGCTACTCGGAATCCTTTCTCTTCCAATCCTGAAATAGATAGGAGGTTCTTTTGCAGACCAAGTACATATAAAACATTTTCCATTTTCAAATGTTTTTCTGAATCTAATCTATAAAAAGTATTCCCTATGCCCTTAATAGGATAGGAAGAGTTATCACCAGGTCTCACCTGATGAGAAGAATCTTTCTTAGTCAAATTTGAAAGAGAGTCTTTAAAACCAGTCATGTGCCTAGAGGCACCACTATCCACAAGCCATGTTTCATCATCATAATTTACTGAATTAGTAAGAGTTGCCACCAAAACATACTCTTTATCTGAATCTTCTTTTATTTATCTCTTGAAAATAGGTTCATCATCTTCAATAATATGAGCATGATGTCTTTTTTTTTCCTCCTTTCTTTGACCTCTTTTATGAGAGGACAATCTCCGGCAAGATGTCCCGGCTTTTCACAACAGAAACATTTGAGTTTAGAATAGTCTCTCTTACCTTTCTCAAATTTCTGAAACTTCTTCTGTGGAGGATGATTTTCCTTCTTTTTCTTTCATTTCCTGAAATGGGTTGCAAGAGCTTGATCTTCATCATCACTTAGCTTTTCTTCTCTTGCTCCCAATCTTGCTTCTTCTTGGACATAATCTTCCTACAACCTGCTAAACTTTGTTAACTTACTTCTTGAACAGATTCCTCTTATGAAAGAGTCCCATGACTTTGGAAGTCCATTCGGAGTAGTCATTACTAACTTAGATTCTTCAACTGAGTCACCAATAGCTATCATTTGTTCATTTATCTGAGAAATTCTTGTAAAGAAGGCATGAATAGGTTCAGACTTCTGCAACTTTACATTTTGGAGTTGAGTCCTCAAAGCCATCTTCTTGTTTATGTTCCTTCCTTCATATAGACGAGATAGAGCATCAAACATCTCTTTGGGAGTCTTCAAGGATGATATATGAGGAATAAGATGGTATTTTATAGAATATGCAATTATTCTCTTTGCCCTTATCAGATTCTTCTTGTACTCACCTTTAGCTTCTTCTTCCTCAGGTTCGGCAACCTCTTCCATAACATAATCTGATAAGTCATTTTCTTCCAGAACAAGGGATATTTTGTACTTCCATGCTCTGAAATTATCAAGTCCCTCAACTTTCTCATCAAGCTTAGTGCTTGACATCATTTTGTCCTTGTTTTTTACTTCCTTCAAAAAAAACTGAAATATTGTAGTCTCCTTCACAGATCTAATAACTCTTTATAGAAATGGCTTCTTTCAGGGAAGCTCTGATACCATGT
>ML792194.1:42861-53124 GCA_009831015.1 Picea engelmannii
CTTAGTAAATGGGGCATTTGCTTGAGCATGTGTCCTACAAAGAGTAAAGAGATAAAAACTTTTGTTATGGATAAGTTCCACAAACATACTTGGGAGAAAGAGCTAGGGAGAAAGAAGAAGTACTACATTGAAGAGTTTAACCCTACTCATAACCATCAGCAAAAGGCGTACATAGGGGCCAATATTTCTTGGAGATCTAAAATTCTTATTGCTCAATTAAGGACTAATTCTCATCAACTCCATTGTGAAACAGGGCGCTGGAAAAGGCCAAAAGAAAGGTGGGAAGAAAGAGTATGTATTCTGTGCTCGTCCGGAAAAGTGGAAACAGAAAAACATTTCATTTTAGAATGTGGGGCCCTCAAAGACAGCGGGGAAAATTATGCAGGTATTCTGGCAGCCAATTCTTGGGATAATCTATTCAGCAAAGAGTGTGTTGAGAAGCTGGGAGCGATTATTGTAAAACTTCACAGGAAAAGGGCCGAATACAAAAGTCAGATGGAAAAACAATCTGTCACATAGGCTATTTTTAGCCTCGTGGATGTTAAAAATACTTTCTTTCTTTCTTTCTTCTTTCTTGCCTTCTGAGTTGAGAACATGGCAATAGTAATAGAACATGAATATCTGTAATCATGTTAGTGATGAATCTTGAACATCTTCTTTTAAATCCTCTTCAGCTAAGATTTTAAGACACCGTGTAACTAAAGAGCAAATGGATATATAAAAGTAATGAGCTGAGCAAGATTCTTTGCAAGGTCCTTATACTAAGAACACGATGAGCATGACGCAGACAGAAGAGATAATCAGCTTATTTTCCCAAAATCTTCAACGATATTACAATACATCATAAAACATTTTAAATGGCATCAAACACTAGCAACAGTGTAAGTGAAACTTCAAGAAGGTTGGGCACAAGTGATTAAAATTCAAATCAAAACACTTTCAGTGCTCAGACCCAGCTTCAAAATCCCCCAACATGTAACACGTTAATGCGGCCAACACAGTTAACCACCGCATCCAGGATCAGGTTAATCCACACAGACTCAAAACTCAATCTGCAGAAAAAGATGTAGCCAGTGCAAGCCACCACAAAGGCTCAACAAAAAATGGTCTATCGGCACCCTTAGTATGACTGCACGGAGAGAAGTAGGTGATTTTACAGCCTCGAGGTGGGAAAGATCTCCGCTGAACGTTGGAGAAAGCTAATCAAATAAAATGGAAAAAAATTGGCATCCCATCTCTAATGTCAGAAACCATAAAAAAGAAAAGAGCAGATACCATAAAAGAGAAAAGAGCCGAAGGCCAAAAAAAATAACATAACTGCATCTTAAACTTAGATCTTTTAAACACTTTGCACTGAGGTGTTTTTTTCCATCAGGATGTATCTATTCGAGTTTACAGTAGAGTTGTAACCAAAATCACAACACTGGGAGGGTGCAAAACCAAAATGTAGACCCGACAAAACTTGGCAGTAACTCTGCTCCTTCAAAAATCAGGAAACATAAACTCAAAACACTCAATTCATTGAATTTCAATCTTTATAGATTTCAGAACAATCGCATTGAAACTCAAATAAAAGAAAATCAATTTAATAAGGGGACTTTCGTTTGAAGGTACATACAGGACGAATGTGGAGCTCTGTCGACAATGGCCTCGAGAGTTTCATAGAGGAGCTTACTGTCAACCAAGAATTGAAGGTAGCACTTAATGGTGGGCTCCCAGGCACCCACAGTCCGAGATTCAGGATCATCATCAGGCTCCGCCTTCTCCTTCTCCTTCTCCCCTTGTTTTACAGTACGATTGGTGTGAAGTTTCATTGCCACGAATCTCATCTCCTCCACGAATCCCTTGTCTTCGCCCGGGTAAAACTTCTTCCGCGTTTGCCTGGTGGTCGACGCCTTCACCATCACATTTGCTGATCTTCTGCCCAATTCCACCCCAATGAACAGAGTTGACGTCACCGATGGAAAATTGTTTGATGGGCCGTTTGGGTTTCGGCGGGCCATGGACTTAGTGGCTCTACCGCTTGCTCTCTGGCTAATGCCTTGCTTAACGAACTGTAAATTGCTTGGCAGCGTTTCAGATATTTTAAATGTCACAGCCATTTCGAAGAATTTTTGGGTCTATCTTCCTCTTCGTGTCCCTCTTCCCACAATACAATCTGGTACGAGGAATTTGTTGCATTTCTTGCATTATATACAGCAATTGTAAGGACCGTAAGGAGAACGAAGACGACTTCGTTAGCAGCTAAAAAATAGAAGCAAAGGCATAAAACACGGCACGAAAGTTCTCATGTTTACACAACTTTCGCTAGGTATGTATTTAACAAAAGGATAAAACTGTGAGTCGTTTCCAAGTCTTTTCACGACCTTAAATCACATGCAAAATTTGTCACTTCGAAAAACGAAGTGCAGGATCGGCAGCTCGTTGAATTCATGGATAAATTACATGGGGAAACTAAATTTATGGTGTTTCGGGTTCCGATTGATTCATTTGAAATATTAACCATGAGTATGCTTGTACCTGTAGTATTTCGCCTGATTCATGTTAAAAAAATTATATTCATTTAAATGTTTTTATTTATTGAACCATTTTTTTTTTGTGATTGTGGAATGAAAATTGTAAATTTTGATTTATATATTATTAAATTAAAAATCATTTATTTATCATTTTCTTTTTTATATATATAATTTCCCTTCCACAATCACAAAAAAAATTGTTGAATAAATAAAAACATATAAATATACATAGTTGCTTTTAAAGTTTTATTCTTCATTTTTTCTTTAAAAATACTTTTATAATAATAATAATAATTTAATTTTGAAAATAAGATTAATTTTATATGAATGAGGCTAGGGTTTTGCTCATTTCTGCAGCACGTTAGAACTCTCTAATGGCACTAAAGGGGGGCCAGGCCCCCCTCCCCCGATTCCCCACGTAGCAAGCAATTAGGATCTATTCCCTCTAGGACGGATCCCCCAATTCCAACTCAATTCCAGCTTCTACATGCGAAGGTATTTTGGGAGCAGAAGATACCTCACACAAAGACTCCATGCCATATGTGCTACAAACTTTTGCAGGCAATGCTTATTGGAAACCCGGACATTGCATCCCGAAAGCCACGAGAAACCTTTGTACGAAATCCATTTTCAAAAACGGGGAGGTTACGTTCAGCATATGAAAGATCATGCGCTAATTGGTAAGTTCCCAAGTCTTTGGCCAAACAAGAGAGATCTGGTTGCTTGGATCGACTCTCGTTGGAAACTCACCTGTCACATTGATCTAAAGTTAGGCTCTAAGGGGTTTTTTACTATTATCTTTGAAAACACTCATGGACGGGACTAGATTTCTGAAGGAGGTCCATACTTCTTCCGCTCTGTCGGTCTTCACCTTAGATTTTGGAAGGACATTTTCAACCTAGACAAAGAAGACTTCTCTTATGCTCTTGTCTGGGTCCATCTTTACTCGCTTCCATGTAAATACTGGGAGGAAGGAATCTTGTATGGGATCATAAATACCCTGGGAACTTTTGTGAAGCCCTCAAATGCCACTGGACAAGGACGATATATAGCGTATGCACGCGTCTGCATTTATATTAATGTCTCAGTTCCCATTCCAGACTCAATTCGCTTAAGCTTCCAAGATGTCGAATGGATCCAAACCCTTGACTATGAATTCATTCATTTTCATTGTCAACACTGCCATGAACATGGTCATATTTATAGACACTGCCCCCTACTAATTCTGCTTAATCCCTCTAAAGCAGAGCTTGACGTGGATGAGGAAGGTTTCGCCAAAATTCCTACTCATTGTCGTTCAAATTGGAAGCCTATCTCACACGACCCTTATGGGCCTAAAAAAAATATGAACTCCAAGAACAGTTTTGATCCCATCAGCTCCCTACCGCGAGACTATGATATGGTTGTCGAAGAGGTTTCATCCCCTAGCATTCCCAAAACTCAAAAATCTGAGGACAACCCCCTCTTTAATGAACCAAAGAAACCCAAAACAACCATTTCCCCACTTGAAATGCCTCCCACAGAAGATGCCTTCGTGATCCATAACAATGAGGAAGGTTTGGACTTAGAAGCGAATGAAATGGAGCTAGATGGGATTGACCTGCAAAGTATTGTGGATGCAGTGCGTAAACATGATATGAAATTCATCCCCCTGGAGCACATTCAACTTGTAAGGAAATCCCTCCACAGGCACAAAAGGGAGACTTCGGAACCCTCGGGAACTACTACATCAAATCCTAATCTCAACGTCCAACCCAACAAGCTCAAACCCACGAAAAATCCAAAGGATGATAAGAGAAGAGGTAGAAAATCCAACCCTCAACTACTACATGAAATTGGTGACATCTTGGTTAATGCAGGTCAGAATGCCCTAGTCATGAATACTTTCCAACCCTCCCAAAGTTTCCAATGAAAGTAATCTCCTGGAATATTCGTGGTCTTAACGGTAAGAGTAAGAAAACACTCTTACAAAACAAGCTTCATTCAAAATCGTCGAACATTATGCTTCTCCAAGAAACCAAGTGCTCAGGGGAAATGCTCCAAACCATCCTCTCCAAAATTTGGAGAGTAGGTTGTTCTATGGCTATTGACTCTTCAGGAACAATAGGAGGCCTAGCACTCCTCTGGAATCTAGATAAGGTTCTCATCTGGAACTTCTTTTGCACAAAATATAGTGTGTCAGCAAAATTTCAACCATTGGGGGAAGAAACCATGGGTTTTATTACCAATGTTTATGGACCACAACAGTTAGGGGAAAAGCTTAACTTCTTGCAACAACTGCAACACACAACAAAACTAATACATCCTCACATTTGGATAATGGGAGGTGATTTAAATCTCATCTCTGCTCTGGAAGAAAAGAAAGGAGGCATCCATTGATTAGACTAGGAGCACCTAGCTTTCAAAGATTTTATTCAATATCATTATCTAATTGATCTAGAGACCAGTAATGACGCTTACACCTGGAACAATCACCGAGGAGGCTCTCAACAAGTCGCTTGCAAACTAGATTGTTTTATAATCTTTGAATCTCTTATGCTAACTGGAATGCGCATGGAAGCCACTATCCTCCTTGTTGCGGGATCAGATCATTGGCCCATATGTCTTTCCCTTGAAACCCTTAGCAAACCCCCCAAAAAACCTTTTTGATTTGAGAAGTTTTGTCTCTCTCACCCAAACTTCCTCGGCAATGTCAAATCATGCTGGGAAGGAGCAAAACAAAATAAGGGTTCCCTTATGTATTGCTTCTAGCAGTGTCTTAAGACCCTTAAGCAACATATCAAAATATGAAATAAGACAGTCTTTTGGGATATTTTCCAAGCTTAGAGACTCCTTAACTCTTATATGGAATTGGTTCAATAGAAAAATATCACACATGGTCGATCACTCGAGCTGGCGCACCAGGAATTTTTTTTGGCTAATCAAATTGAGGAAAGGAAAAGGCAGGAAGAAGTTCTATGAAGGCAAAAATCAAGGATTCAATGGCTAAAGGAAGGGGAACGTAATTCCAAGTTCTTTCATCGCTCAATGATCTAGCAACGTCACACCAACCGCATCACCCATCTTATCTCCAGTCAAGGTAATAAACTCACCTCTCATTTAGACATTGAGCAAGAGCTAACTTCTTTTTTTGAAGATTTTCTCATAGAGCCAAAACCAAATTGCTTGGAGGCCATCTAGACCATCTCCCAAAACATCCCTCGCCTGATCTCCGAGGAACAAAATTCCCTCCTTCTGAGACCCATTTCCCTCTCTGAAGTTGAAGCGACCAATTTCAGTTTGGCAACCAGTAAATCCCCTAGTCCTGATGGCTTTACTTTTGATTTCTTTCATCACCGTTGGTTGATCATTAAGTTGGACATCTTATCTCTCACTCATGAATCCCAAAGAATTTTAGGGATTCTTCCATCCTTGAATGCCACTTTTCTTACTCTCATCCATAAAGAAGAAAAGGTAGTTGACTCTAATAAAAAAATTCCCATTACCCTCTGCAATGTCATCGACAAGATCATATCTAAAGTTATTTCCCTTCGCCTCAAGCCCCTTCTACCTACTCTTGTTTCCCCGAAATAGTCAGGTTATGTGGAAGGTCGTCAAATCTTAAACAATATTCTTTTGGCTCATGAGGCTTCACACTCCTTGAAAACCACCAAAACCTCGGGGATGCTCATCAAGTTTTATATGTCCAAAGCCTTTGATAAATTAAGCTAGCAAATCATCAAAGAAATCCTCCTTGCTTTTGGTTTTCATAAGGACTGAGTCAAATGGATCATGGCCCTAATCTCCTTTACTTTCTTTTCCCTCTTGATCAATGGCACCTCCTCTCCTCCCTTTCGCCCCTCTCGTGGTATCAGGCAAGGTGATCCCCTCTTTCCTTTTCTCTTCATTATGATGGCAGAAGGGCTAGGATGAAGTCTTAAGACTATTGTTGCAACTCACAAGCTCCAAGGCCTAGTTATCCATTATGCAATTGATCGCTTGACCCATAATTAGTTTGTCGATGATACTATGTTGATGGGTATCTCCCCTGCTCACAAAGCCCTGACCCTAAAAAATATTCTCGATAACTTTATGGAAGCCTCTAGTATTTCTATTAACCATCTCAAATCTTAGATATTATTTTTTAACACCCCCTCTTTGTCCAGTTTCATATCACTCATATCCTTGGGTTCTCCATAAGCTCCCTTCCAACCAAATATCTAGGGGTTCCCTTGATTACTTATGGAGTTCGTAATAGCTCTTGGGAAGACCTCCTCTCTCCACTCAGTAAGAAGCTTTCAAACTGGACTTTTCGCCCCCTCAACATTGCCAACAGATTGGTGCTTCTCAAATCAATTCTCTAAGTGATTATGCGATATCTTTTTTCAGCTTTATCTACCCCAAAAAGAATTCTAAAGGAAATCAAAAGTATTCAGAGAAACTTCCTATGAAAATGAGCCCAATCTTCAAATAAATGGGCCTTGGTGTCCTGGAATACCATATGTCTACCAAAGTCTAAGGGGGGTCTCGGCCTCAGGGATTCAGATGTTCTCAACAAAATTTTGGGGGAAAAAACCTGGTGGAGATGGTTGCAGCAGAAAGAGGAACTATGGAACAGCCTCTGGAAATAGACGTATGTAGCACAGTTAGATCCCTCAGAGCTCATATGGATGATGGACACTACCTATGGATCCCTCATCTAGAACTCAGATTGGAAAAATCGATGGATAATTCAACAACATTGCTTATGGGAAATACGCAATGGACAAGCATTTCTCCTCTGGGAGGATTATTGGCAGCAACTTCCAGCGTTTCAATCTGATTAGTGTCTGAATCAATTAACAATTCCTCTCCAAACCCTCTTTGGTCAGCATGTTGGAATTTATTGGACCGTCACTTCAACTACCTCAAATTGGCGCATCTGGCATACAGATTTGAACCACATCCCCCTCCAACAACACCCCCTTCTTCAGTACCTTTTGGAGCTCCTAAATCAACAAAAAATAGAGACAGCTCTCAACCAGACAAGCTTAGATGGGGCTATCAACCTGCTAGCAATTTTACCCTCAAAGAAGCCTATCATCTAGATGCTCACCTCTCTGATCTCCCTAAGGAGGTCATCTGGAAGAAAGTATGGAAAATCAATCTTTGTCCCAAAGTAGCCACTTTCCTATGGAAAGTAGCGCACATGAAGATTCTCACTTGGGACCACCTATGCAAAAGAGGCTTCCAGGGACCTAGGTTATGTGTTATTTGCACCCACCATGATGAGTCAATTGAACACCTCCTCAACACTTGTCCATTCAACAATACTCTTTGGGACTATGATGCTATTGTTTTCAGGCAATCAGATTGATTGAAGAATTTTCTCAGATCCACCATCTCCTTGCAGAGAGAGGCTTGCTACACCAACCTGATCCTCAACCACATATGGTAGCTCTTTCCAGAGTCCACCCTTTAGGAAATTTGGAAGGAGCGTAATCGTTGAATATTCAAAGATGAATCCCAAGCACTGAATTCAATTTGGGGGAAGATCAAACAGAACATTGAGGAGACCATCTCCAAAGAAAAGTGGGACCCTCCAGACTTTCATCGTTCTCCTCAAGAACGCAACCTCTTATCCTTTTGGCTATCCTTTGCCCTCTTACCCTCTCTCCCTTCCCCTCGTCACCCTCCAAAACCTTCTATCCTTGTTTCTTGATCCCCTCCCCCACCTGGATGCATTAAAATGAACTTCGATGGCGCTTTCAAAGGCAATCTAGGGCTAGCCAACTATGGAGGCATCTTGAGAGACAATAATGGTCATATTCTTCACATCTTATGTGGTTACTTGGGAATAAATTCCAACAATATTACTGAACTCTGGCCTATGAACAGAGGCCTTCAAATCGCCCACAAGAACCAATTTCATCAACTCATAGTTGAGGGGGAGTCCCAAATCATCATCCATTTGCTCACTAAACTCCAATGAGGCTCTTCACCCTCAAAACTTTCCACCCATTGGTGATTGGAGGTGTTGATTGACTTGCTAAGAATTCTCATTCCAAATATCTCAAGTCGCGTTCCCTCACATGTCAAGCATGAGATAAACAAAGTTTATGACCTTCTATCCAATGTTGGCTTAGAGAATCACTTGGTATGTATCAATGTTAGTTGGGATGAGCTCTCTCGCCCTTCTCTTCAACAATCCTGTCTCACTCTAGGTGAAGTTGATCTCCATTCCTCGGATAGGGTGCCTACTAGCTCACATGACTAAGTGGCGGGCCAGAACGAGACGACGCCCAACCCTAGAGACTAGGTGGTTGCGGGCTATCAACACGTCCACCTCATGGATCAACCTAAATGCTTCAAATAGCCTGGAGGGTGTCCTTTAGAAGTTGGATGGAACAAAGGGAAATTATAATAATGTGTGGGAAGACGGTTCCTCAGTCGATCCTCTGCATCATCACAAACTTAATGAGGCTTCCTCTGTACTATGGTTCATATATGACAATCATAATGGAAGTAGGGAGCTTCCTTTGGCTGACAAGCATGATCTTTGGCATGAAAGAGCGGTGGTGCCCATGATTTCAAATCATCCAACCACTCATAATCAAAATGAGTAAGGACATTGATGATGATAGCTCGATCAGATTCATTCTGTAATTGAGTATGTTAAATTGGAATTGTGATGGGAATTCCTCTGGTTCTATTCAGCTCTGGTATACAGGTTATTCCCTCTCTTTTGTTAACAATTTGAAAAGTTCAGTTCTCCCTTTCCTTTGTCTAGTCATGGCTCCAACAGGACGAAAACCCCGTTCTTCCTCTATGCAATGGAAGTTGCCATTGATGTTGTTGAGTTTTATGAGGACTTTGTCCTGGAGGAAGACAAAGCCAAAATGCATGAACTTGAAGCTGAGGTTCGATTCATCAGGGAGTTTAAGGAAGAAGATGAGGTGGAGTTTCAGGTGGGGGGTTTTATTCCTGATCTGGGGTGTACTCGGGCCAGAAACTCAAAGTTCTACTGCACCCTAGAGCTCTATTGGCACACCAAAACCATGGTGGCCATGGGTATGCTACCCAAAGAGTAGAACTTTCGCCAACTGAAAAGCAGACTAGAAGCCTTGGAGATCCATAATGCCTATTTGCTCGAGGTGGTTACCTGTCTAGCTAGATGCTAAGGAGGTACCTTGTGGGTCCAGAAAGATCGGATGCAACTTCCCAAAGAGGAACTGCGGGTCCCACCTGCACCCATGTTCTGCATGATCAGTGATTTTTGCTACTCAGTTTTTAGGCTTTTATTATGTTTTCTAGTTTTTAAAGCTACAATGAATAGTCTTGATAAACAAGGACTTGATATGAATTTTAGTTTTAAGATTTTAACTTAGTTGTTGCATAATAGAGTTTGGTTTCCCCTCAGGGGCAAGCATATTTTTTGTTTTGGGTGGTTTTATGCCCAAGAGACTATCATGGTCTCTGTGGGTGTGGAGCCTGATTATCTTCCTGATGCAGAGGTCCTTTGCTTTCAGCCGTGTCTATACCCCATGAAGTATTTACACCCCAGAAGTATGTACACTCTTCCACGTGGGGGAGTGCAGAGGGGGGGTACGCCCTCTGCGGGGTTCGGGGGGTCCATCCCCCCGGCTGGGGGCAGCGTCCCCCGAAGCAAAAATTGCCTTATAAAAGTATATTGTAATTTCATTGTAAATCTGGACCATTCATTATAAGGTCGCAGATCTAACGGTAGAGATTATGTTAGGGTTTTTTGCCCTAGAAGGCAACCCTCTTT
>ML792194.1:57613-79647 GCA_009831015.1 Picea engelmannii
GAAGTTACAGCGGGTTTTGCTGTAGGTTGTATCCCTTCATTTGCTGGATAATAATAAAGGAAGGACCTGGCAATTTCTCTGGTGGACGTAGCCCGCACTGGGTGAACCACGTAAATCTGTGTCTCTCTTGTATTGTGTGTCTTCTGTGTTTTTGTTTTCTGCATTTGTTTTATTTTATTGCTCCGCGGTCCTATTTTTCTAACAGGTCCCACCTGCACCCATGTTCTGCATGATCAGTGATTTTTGCTACTCAGTTTTTAGGCTTTTATTATGTTTTCTAGTTTTTAAAGCTACAATGAATAGTCTTGATAAACAAGGACTTGATATGAATTTTAGTTTTAAGATTTTAACTTAGTTGTTGCATAATAGAGTTTGGTTTCCCCTCAGGGGCAAGCATATTTTTTGTTTTGGGTGGTTTTATGCCCAAGAGACTATCATGGTCTCTGTGGGTCAAGAACATCATGGCCTCTCTCGTCTACATATATGTAAATTTTGTCCATAGTTAATATAGATACTTACTTACAAAAAATATATATAATTAATTTTAAGGTCACAACTAAGCCAAACATCAAATTGGTGTATGAGACTCCCTTGTTTGTGGCCTTGTTTGTGGGATAAGGGATGGGGTTGTACGTACCCTACCCTCCTCTGGATTTGAACATGCAACCTCTCCTTTTATGATTTTCTTCGAGTCTGAAAAGAGTCCAAAGGAAAAAAAAAAACAATTAAAGCATTGACCATTTAAAAGGAGAATATATATATATATATATATATATATGGGCAAAATACTTCATGAACCAAAATAAGGAGAAGTTGAAAATTCAAATATTGGGGATCAAACTAGGTGCACATAATGTTACCTATAAAAGGGATTGTTTAAATTACATGGGTGTATTGTATTGTTCCAATGAAATGCCCAAAATGTGAGATGTAAAAAGTAAAAAGAGAGAAGTTTGTAAATGTCACATAATTAAACTTTAAACAATGTTAAATCCAAATTCTATTAACAAACTAAATCTATTAACCAAGATAGTCTTGAAATATTGGATAACTTACAACTTTTGAGGGCTTAGATAATCTAAGGTGAATTTAATCTTTTGGGAGGAGTCTATTAAAACCAAAGTATGTGATTTTTAGTTTTCGTTTTTTACTAAATTAACCATTGTTTTCTTTAATAATCGCCATCCCATGACAAAAAGAAAGGGAATAAAGACTAAATTTTTAAAGATTAATGTTTTAATTTAAAATTTCATAATAACATCGAGAGTAGCTAGGTGTTTTACACCCTAGTATAGGAGAGATGTTGAGGCATTAGTGTGATAAGGTATTAGCATTAGATAATAACAATACATAAAATCAACTCAATTAATAATAATAATAATAATAAAGCCAACTTAATTAAACAAAATAACTATTACATGCACTGTAAAAATGTTCTCCTCTCCAAATTAAATTAAGAACGATAAACTATGCTTAAGTATTGTGAAAGATTGTTTTAGTTATCACTAATAAGATGTTAAAGTTAACTTTTTTTCTTAAAATGGAAAAATATTTTTTTTAGTTGTAAAAATATTTAAGGGAAGATTTTTATTTGTTTATAAGTGCCAACTATATATTTTTTTTAGTTGTAAAAATATTTAAGGGAAGATTTTTATTTGTTTATAAGTGCCAACTATGAGTCAAATGAAATATTATAATAATATTGTCTTTAAGGTTTTCAATGCTAAAAAAAATCTAGATGTCTTATTGTTTAATATGTGAGGTTAAAATGGATTTAAATTTTGTATTAATTGTAATTGTTTAATATGTGAAATTAAAATGGATTTAAATTTTGTAATAATTGTAATAGTCGTTTTATGACTAAAAGTTTGTAATGAGTATAAATTAAAGAGTTATTATTGTAAATTTTAAAGGGAAGAGGCCATGAAGTCCCAACTATTCCATGTTGTAAGTGATGTGTCCTACAGTGAGAGGACATTAATAAACATCCCACAACTTTTTTGGGTTAGTATAGTGATTAGTTTCACTATGGATATCATATCATGAGTATTAGATTGGATCTTAGTAATATTTCATTTTGTTTGTTCTTTAAGCTTATAATGTGGAAAAATTGTTTTGAAGAACCAAATTAAGATTGATAAAATTTTAGTAGCATTTTAACTTCTTTTTATTAATAATTTCATTGTAGTTCAAGGTTTTATATTTAAACTGTGTGTGGGCATAAGATTTAATACAATCGATATTATTAATTTGACTATCTTCTTTTATGTTCCAATAGCTAAGTGAAGCCTAAGTGAAGCCTTAGAATCTATAACCCACAATATTTTGAGTATGTGATGGTTATTGTTCATACTAGGAGCAATAACATGGAGCTTATCCTTGCTCAACTTGAGCAATTCATTTTATATTATAAATATCTAATCATGGATTTTGACTCCACAAAAGTATTTCAATCAAGAAAATGGGACAAGGAGTGTTTGCATTTAATTTTAAAATTATGGTTTATCATTTTTTTTTTAATTTACTCATTTTTCTATCCAAAGTCTTATGAGAGATGCTCCAAGCTCAAAATTCATGTGAGTACAACATAACTTAAATACTATAGTGTTGAAAAGGATTTTTTCTTATCTGAGTCCTAGGGTTTAACATTTCTACATTTGTTTTCAAGTTTATAATAAGCATTCCAATTGTTAGGTTGTTACATTCTTTGTAGTGAAAGTCTAGTCGAGGTGAATCAACTGACAGTTGAGGTCGAGGTAGATCGACAACAAATCGAAGGTCGAGGAAGTCGACTGGGTAAATTCGAAGTCGAAGATATCGACGACAAGTCAACTGACAAGAGGTCGAAGTGCGGGCATGAGACGACCGACTAGAGACTGAATGGAGGTCCACTGGTAAACCCGACTTAGAGTCGACTGTAACAGAATCCCAAGTTTTGTGAGATTTCTAGGCAATGATATGCATGGATCTGTCACTGTTTTGTGGGCACCAATCTTTAGGGTTTTTCCTATTGTAAAGCCTATAAGGAGGCACATCGTAAGGCCACAAAGGCTGTTGTTGTTAGGTGATCATAGAGTGCACTTTTGCAGGCTAATGCATGTGTAAGTGTAGGTTGTTGTTCATGCATATGTAAGCCAATTTGGCTACAGGGTTGTTCTTTCTTGTGCAAGAGGGTATGATGTTGATTGTGTCTTAAGTGTGGAGCAAGGTTAGACATGTAACCTTTTATTCTGAATGAATAAGACAACAAGAGAGAAGAACGCTAAAAGGAATGTTGGTTTTCCTGGTTAAGGGTTTCCAAGGTAAAATCTCGGTGTACTGTGTGATTGCTTGTTTTCATTTGAGTTCTTGATTAAATTCTTCTTCTCTTCTGCTAGGATTAGTGTGGAAGTGTCTTGCATTTCCTGACATGTGGTATTAGAGCTTAGGTCTTCCCTAACAAGTGAGTTATCAGAGTGGTGTAATTCTTTGGCGAGTATATCAGATATTGATATGAAAATCTTGAATCTAAGAACTAAACCCTAGGTACAGTAAGAGTTGTAAGTCATAAATTGTTTTAAAGATCGCGGTAAAGAATGGCGAGCAGTTCCAAAATAGAGATAGAAAGATTCAATGGCCAGAATTTTGAGCTTTGGAAGCTTAAAATGGAATATCTTCTTGTGGATCGAGAACAATGGACAATAGTTTGTCCAGGTACCCAGCCGACAGGCATGTTGACGGAAGAATGGGAGAAAATCGAAAGAAAAGCAAGAAGTACGATTCGAATTTGTCTTGCAGATTCGGTGTTGTTGAATGTCTCGGGTGAAGATTCAACCAAGAAACTGTGGGACAAGTTGGGAAGCTTATACCAATTGAAATCTCTGGTAAATAAGATGTTTCTTAGAAAGAAACTGTATCTTTTGAGGACGAGTGATGGTAGTTTGGTGACTAAGTATTTAAATGCATTTAACATCGTGTTAATCTAGTTATCGTCTGTGGATATAAAGATCATTGATGAGGAGAAGTGTATCAGCCTATTATGTTCTTTTCCAAACTCCTAGAATAGATTAATTGTGGTTATTGGGAGTAATAGAACCACACTAGTGCTAGACGACGTGGTTTCTTCTCTATTGTCGGAAGAAATGAGAAGGAAGAACATGGAAGGATCGACCAAATATGCTCTAGTAGTGAGAGGTTGACCAGTAGACAGAGACAAAGGCAAATTATTTGATACAAATTTCAAGTCGAAGGGTAGATCTAAATCCATGGTTAAGTCGACGCGAAGATGATGGAAATGCGGTAATGCTGGGCATTATAAAAAGGACTGTAAGTTGAAGGCAACAAAAGACAATGTTGGATATAAATATTTGTTGCAACCAGACGCGCACGTAGGTAAAGCTCAAGCTCTGATCTAGGGTTCGAGTTATTTCGCTACCATGCCAAGCCAGGGCGGAGTGGAGCCGCCGCCCCCTCCCTCCCCAACCACGTCCTTCAGGAAACTACTCGCAGCTTGCAGAAAGAAAGCGCCCTAGGCAGAAGCACCAAGCTTTGTGAAAAGACTGGATGACGTTCCAGAGATTAATCTCCCCCCGAAACAACCAATGAAAGTAGCGCTCTCCCTCTCAGACCATGGTCTGGTAGGTCAGTTCATGGGCCTTTGGCCCTCAGCCAAGTCAATAGACAACTGGATCCAAAGAAATTGGAGACCACTTATAACAAACAGTGTAACTTGTTACACGGTTGGAAGGGGCTACTTTATCTTCAAATTCATCTCCCAGGAGGACCACGATCTAATCTTCAGAAATGGGCCATACTTCATGGACACACAGGGTCTCTATCTGAACCGGTGGACTCCAAACTTCGACCCAGCTTCGGAAGTGCCAAAAGACGTCCCTGTCTGGGTCAGACTCCCAAACCTGCCAATCCACTGCTGGAACTCCTCGTCGTTGCAAGCTATCGGGAATGGACTAGGGCACTACATTGACAGAGTCGATCCAAAAGATCAATATTCCTGTGCAAGAATTTGTGTGGAAGTTGATTTGGAAATAGGCTTGCCGGAAGCGGTTAAACTGAAGGTTGGAGATTGACAACATCTACAAAAACTGGATTATGAGCAGCTCCCGTTCAAATGTAGAGGATGTCATGAATATGGACATTTTCAAAGAAACTGCCCAAAAACCCCAAACACAGAGAAAGTAGGTGAGGAAGGGTGGCAGCAACCCCGGAAAGGAAGCTCGAAGTCCAAAGGCCCAAGAAAGGAAAATCCAGCTCCCGCTCAAGACAAACCCGGAAACAGAGAAATGACAAACAACTTCATGGCACTGGGCAATGGAGGTGAGACGACGGATCCAAGCAAAGTCGTCGAAGATGAAGAAGAAAGAGGCGCCCAGATCCCGGAAATCGGAGAAATTCAAAAAACAACAGAAGAAGTGGAGAAAACCATCTCCCCTCCAAGGAATGGGGCGACTCAAGGCATCGAGGAGGGGGATATCTCATCAGGGAATGACTCAGAAGGAGCAAGTGAAGCCTGGGACACCCCAAAGAAGCCGGGGAGAGGCAGGAAATCCAAAAAAGAGGAAAGAGATCAGGAAACCTACAAGGACATTTTAAAAGGAGCACATCCAACCATCAAGCAATTGATCGGAGTAAGGCAAACCGGGAAGCTAGCCAAGGCCTCCCAAGGAGGATATTCCCCCCCTCAAAGTAATCAATGAAGTTAACTTCCTGGAACTATAGGGGTCTAGGGAGCAAAAGGAAGGAAGAAGCTCTCAAGGACATAATCAGAGCATCGAAAACGGACATCCTACTTATCCGGGAAACCAACATGAGTCAGCAGGACTCTATTAAAGTCTCAAAAAACGTATGGAGAAGCAGCCAAGGTTTAGCCAAAAATGCCAGAGGCGCGTCAGGAGGGCTCTGCACCCTGTGGAATGCCTCCAAAATAGACCTGATCCGCTCAGACTCTTGCATGCATTGGATCTTTTCCCAACTGCTCCATAGGGAGTCAGGGCATACGATAAGTCTCTTTAACATCTATGTCCCACAACATATAGAAGAAAAAAAGAATTGCTAGAAAGCCCTCCTAGACTACCTAACAGACAATGAGCTAGAAAACATCATACTAGGAGGGGACTTAAATGTAACTCTGGCCCAAGAAGAAAAGCATGGGGGATCTATTGTAAGGGACCCAGCTAGAGAATGGGTGGAGGACCTAATCTCAGCATGGGACTTAATGGATATTAAGCCGCTCAGGGGACACTACACTTGGACCAACAAAAGGGTAGGTCCGGGGCATATCGCTGCCCGTTTGGACCAATTCCTTGTCCAAAGTTCGTTCTTGACCCTTGGGATCATAGCCACTTCAGAAATTCTCCCCCATAGTACTTCTGAGCATAAGCCAATTAGTCTAGAGCTAAGGAAGGACCAAGGCCAGGGGCCCATCCCCTTCAGATTTAATCCTTCATGGACACAGGACAAAGATTTTCTGCGCAAAGTCTCCAGTGTATGGACAAGCAAGGTAAAAGGCTCCACATTCTATGTCTGGGAAGAAAAATTGCGTAGGCTTAAGGCTGCGCTAAAATGTTGGGCAAAAAGACAATCTGATCCAACCACCCTGCGCATAGAAGCCCAAAGACGTCTGGAGAGTCATCAGCTCGATTTGGAAAATAGGAAGATCACACAGCAGGACTTACTTAAAGAGGACCAACTCCAAAGGCAATGGCACAAGGCCTGCAGAGAGGAAGAAGGCTATTGGAGGCAAAAGTCTCGCAGTCTCTGGCTGAAGGAGGGAGACAAAAATACTAGTTATTTTCATAAGCAAGCGGAAGCAAGGAAACACTATAAGGCTATGACAGAAATCCAAGTCCAAAACACCACAATCTCTGATCCAGAGGGCATTAGACAGGCAACTTTTGAAACTTTTGGAACCCTCTACTTAGAAACACAAAGGGCAAGCATTGATCCTCAAAGGTACCCCCTATCCATTGTTCCAAATCTAATAAAAGACGACATCAACCTCAGGCTTGTGGAGGAAGTCACGCAGCAAGAAATAAAAGAGGCACTAGACCAAATGCACCCGGATAAGGCCCCCGGACAGGATGGATTCACAGCCAGATTCTATCAGCAATGCTGGGAAATAATCAAATCGGATCTAGCCAAAATGATAAGAAAATCACAAGCGAGCAGCAAGCTAGGAGGAAGCACAAATTCGGCCTTCCTGGCACTCATCCCAAAAGAGAAAGGAGCGCTCAGCTTTAGTCGATTAAGGACGATCTCCCTTTGTAACACAAGCTATAAAATTCTTAGCAAGGTCATCGCAAACAGACTGAAAAAAGTTCTTCCTCTCATAGTACCTGAGAACCAGGGAGGCTTCATTAAAGGAAGGCAAATAGCAGACAACATAATCCTGGTGCAAGAAGCTCTTCATTCAAGTCTACGTAGAAAAGATAAAGGTATGATTATTAAACTAGATCTTGCAAATGCTTTTGACAGAGTTAGTCATAATTTCCTATTTGAGGTAATGAGGAAGTTCGGATTCGATCAGTCCTTTGTGAATTGGATAAGAGCCTGCATAGGGTTGCCATGGATAGCCCCCATGGTAAATGGAAGAGTAACAAAATTTTTCAAAGCGTCTAGAGGTTTAAGGCAAGGATGCCCTCTCTCGCCTCTCCTCTATGCAATCCAAGCCTCGGTTCTTAGCTATCAGCTGGAAAATTCCAGAATCCAAAGCAACCTCCAAGGGCTAAAAATAACACAAGGTGTGAAGTAAATCAACCATGCGCAATTTGCGGACGATACCTTGCTGCAAGGTGGGGCAAGTATGTTAGTAGCAAAAAGGTTCAAAGAGGAGCTTGATGCATATGCTACAGTTTCAGGCAGCGAGATAAGTCAAACAAAAAGCACTATGGATGGAACATAACACCCAAAGAAATGCTGGGAATTTCCAGAGTTTTAGGGATGGAGGGCACACCAACTAGGAGGCCTTCACCTACCTGGGAATCCCTATCTTCAAGGCTGCTCCAAGGGCCTCACAATGGAACCACTTAATAGACAAGCTAAAAAAGAGAATTTCTTCCTGGGGGGCAAATTGGCTAAATCTAGCAGGGAGGATAGTCTTAATCAAATCTGTCCTGGCCAGTGTACCCATCTATCAGAATTCTTTGCTTCTAGCTCCAAGCTCCACAATCCAAAAAATGGAGGCAATGCAAAGAAGCTTCCTGTGGGAAGGTGGGAAGCAAACAGGTAGGAGACTTCACCTTATAAATTGGGACAAAATATCCAAACCCCTCTTGGAAGGAGGTCTCAACTTCAAAAAAACCCAAGTGCAGAATCTGGCATTAGGGGCGAAATTTCTATGGCACATTGTCAGTGATGATCTTGCCTGGAGCAAGGAATCTATGTGGAAAAAATACTTCAGAGGCGCAAGGAAGAGGTGCATAGAAAACCCTTGCAGAGAGACTAAGGGGTCCCCAATCTTCACTCTCTGCAAAAAGGCCATGGCCCTGTTCACTCCTCACCTTACCTGGGTGCCGAGAAACGGGAAAAAAGTTAAAATCTGGTAGGACTCTATACTAGGTGACCCCCCTCTAGAATTGAGTCAGGACCTGCAACGACTAAAAGAATGGATGGATGGGAAAAACCTAAAGACGCTCTTTGATATCTCAACGTGGGGGAATGACAGAAGCAAGCTGTGGCAAGGATGAGAAGTGGGCAATCTGCCTCCGGACTTAGAAGATGACTGGTGCACCCTAAAGCTCAGCCTTTAGGGGAAAGCCCCCATTAAAAAAAAGGGAAAGATGAGAGAGGATGGGGGAAGAATGCTCAGCCCTATTCCACCTCATTGGGATATAACACCTTCCGAAGCATCCCCCACGTCCCACCCAACCCGGCCCCTTGGAAATCCATATGGAATTCTAAATCCATTCCCAAAATAGACCTGTTTCTCTGGACCCTCAGTCATAACAGCATTCAAACAGGGGAGAACCTCCAAAAAAAAGGTTGGGAGGGCCCCTTCAGGTGCCCCCTGTGTCAACAAGCTGAAGAAACTTCAGATCACCTCCTTCTCAACTGTAGTTACTCAAAAGAAGTTTGGAGGCTAGCAATTGGGTTGCAAACTGATCTTCCCCTGCCTCAAGACATTAAGACCCTCCTCCAAAGTTGGAACGCCCTTTATCCTTTCCAAACTAAGAAGCAAAGTTATGCCTCGGGGCTTTGGCGAACAATCCCAAGGTTTATCCTATGGGGTCTTTGGTTGGAAAGAAACAACAGAGTGTTCAGGGATAAGAAAAGGAGTGCTCCACTAGTGAGTGCAAATGTTCAAGCATTCTTTGGCGAATGGGTTAGTTACCATCGTCATCCTCAATACAGCAGGAAGCTGGAAGAAAACGAAGAGCTTTGGCTGGTCCAATTCAAAATACAAATGCAAACTGGAAACACATGCAACACCATAATTCACGAGAACTGGGAAATAAGGACAGGGAGGAAGGAATTCGACAAATGGAAAAACGAAAAGAAGGCCTATATTCTGTCCTTCGACGGGGCCTCAAAAGGCAACCCAGGTCAAGCAGCAGGAGGAGGAATGATTGTAAGTCCTAAAGCAGAAGTCATGGTGCGCTACGCTATTGGCTTAGGCATTTCCACCAACAACTATGCAGAAGCAATGGCATTATGGCAAGGCCTCTGCCAAGCCAGAAGGAACGAAATCCGAAATTTGATTATCATAGGAGACTCCCGCATGATAATTAGTGCCATTATCCGTTCTTCAAAGAATCAAAGTGCATAGCTCAATAATTTGCTGGACAGGATCCGCCTACTCCTTAAAAAGATTGAATCTTACCAACTGTTTCATGTTCTGCGAGAGTTGAATAAGGAAGCGGACGATGAGGCGAACAGAGGCGCCCTCTTGGCACCAGGATGCATGAATATAAGTGGCCAATTATCCACGATGGACATACCTTGACCCACCTCCACACCAAGAGAGAGGCTCATGCAAGTGGCAAAGTGGGGGACAGAACCCAAACGACAGTGCCCAGACTCAGCCAATAAAGAGGCGCGTGACAGGACAAATTGGAGAGAGGACGACCCAAGAAAGATTGGATCTCTTGCACAGAGGAGACAACAGGACTATCCACCCATGCCTCTTGGGGAAATCGACAAAGGGCGAAATGATGAATGCAGGGAGGGCAAGATTAAATCCTTGAAGCATCCTCAGCCTGGGAGCAGACCCATTCTTAGTTGTGAAGCGAACCTGACAGAGAGGATTAAGAGCGTGCGGAACAGAGGAGGGAAGATGGCCACTAGTTCCAGTCGAAACCTCACCATGGAGGAATGACTGAAACTTATGGATGAAACGCTAGAAAGCTTGAAGTAGACGCTCCAGTACCAACTCGATTTCCTGGAGAACTTAGACTCGGAGGCAGGCAGGCGGCTGGAGCAACTGGAGCAAGATATTTCCACTGTAAAATTTGGATTCTCAGAGGAGCTAAGCAAATTACATCAGGAGCTGAAGAACCCAAAAGATGAATTTGAGGAACGAATCAGTCAATTGGAAGGCAAAATGTCCAAGCTGAACATCGAATGGGGGAAGGATCCCAAAGAGTAGTCACCCCCTTGGTCTGCAACGATCTCTTCCCATCTCAAGCATCTTGACATTTTGTATAGACGTCAAGGCTTTAAAATAAATTTGTTTTCAGGATCGTTAATTTTAGCATTTCTAGTAGTGCAACTTAGCTTACTGCAGGGAGCTGCTCAGTGTAGCTCTGCCATTTTGTAAACGAACAGTGGCTAGTCCACATTTAATACAAATCTCTCTAAACGTTTCTGTAAAAAAAAAAAAAAAAGGTAGTGCTAGATCCGACGAAAAACAATCAACTGAGAGAAAGAGGACCTTGGAAAAGGGAGGTGATTTGTACCTCGCGTTGACCAGTACACGGTCGGATCAAGATGTTTGGTTGATCGAATTAGGAGCATCCTATGATATGGCACCACAAAAAGAATGGTTATGTGAATATGAATGATATGATGGGGGTGATGTGTTCTTGGGGGACACCTTGACAACCAAAATTGTCGGACGAGGAAGAGTCTGAATGACACTGCAGGATGGGAGGAAAACAACCCTTCCAAGTGTGCTACACATTCTAGGTTTGGAAAGAAACCTGATATTTGTCAACAAGATGAGTGATGCAGGAGTGCATACTCTGTTTCAGAAGGATTCGTGCAAGATGGTCAGAGATGAGATGGTCTTAATGAGAGGAGTTCAGATTGGTACCCTTTACAAGTTGTTAGGGAATGTCAACTCGACCAGATGCAACAACATCGTTGCTCCTTAAATCGACTTGAATCAACTCAATGTTGACACAAATCGACTCAAATTGAGCTAATTCAGTTCAAATCGACTCGACAAGACATGGTGAACTCGACTTGACCAGGTTATGGAATGCAAGGATGGGACACATTGGAGAAAAAGGACTTCGAGCTATGTAAAGCAAAAGTATGGTTGAAGGTTTTCCTGAATGTTGGCTAGAAGTCAACTTTTGTGAACATTGAATATATGGGAAACAAAGTCGGGTGAGGTTCCCATCTTGAGCGACAAGGGAAAATGGGATTCTAGAACTGGTGCATAGTGATGTGTTTGGCCCAGTTACAGTGCCTTCACTTCGTGGATCCCTATATTATGTTTCCTTCATAGATGATTTTTCTAGGAAGACATGGATATATTTCCAAAGGAAGAAATTAGAGGTTTTCGAGAGATTTAAGGAGTTTAAAGATCTTGTGGAAAACCAGACAAAAAAGAGGATTAAAGTGTCGTGGAATGATAATGGTGGTGAATTCTGTGGAAAGGAATTTGATCAATTATGTAAGCAGTGTGGCATAGCATGCCAAAATACCAAACCATATACCCCACAACAAAATGGAGTTGCCGAGAGAATGAACAAAACGTTGATGGACAAGGCAAGGAGCATGCTCAGTGGTGTTGGGCTTGCATAAGAATTCTGGGCGAAGGTAGTTGAGACTGTAATATATTTGGTGAATATGTCTCCTTCATGGGTGCTAGTCAACACGACTCCAAATGAGGTATGGTAAGGTAAGAATCCTTCGGTGGCACATCTCAAAGTATTTGGCTTTGATGCATTTGTGCATGTTCCCAAGGAAAAGAGGAGAAAGTTGGACAAGAAGGCAGTCAAATGTATTTTCATTGGATACAAAGAAGGGATGAAAGGATATGAGCTCTGGGATCTTGCATAAAGGAGAACAATGTACAGTCAATATGTGGTCTTTAGAGAAGTCGAATGAAAATCCGAGCCTGAGAAAGTTGTTCAGACCAAGAATTATCTTGATACGGTGCGGTTTGAACTGAGGAATGAAGAAGATGATTCAGATGAGTCGACTAAATCTGAGGAAGAGGTGGAACAATTGACTCTGGTGGTAAGGAGGTAAAAAAGAATAAGAAAACTAGTTGAAAGGTACAGTCCACCTGACTTCTGTTCCGCATTCGTGTTAACTGTCATCGGTGATGAGACCAAGTTAGTCGGTGAGGCAGTCGACTCAACAAAGGGTAAACTCTAGAAGGATGCCATGGTCAAAGAGATGGAATCCTTGTAGAGGATGTTAGGATATTTAGACACTTAGGAGTTAGTTAAGATCTACTTGGTCTAATGTGTCGTTAGGTAAAAGTGTGTTTCTTAGTGTGTTTCTTTAGTATGCATTAGTATGCATTTGTAGTTAGGAAATCTAACGGTCACGATAGGTTCCCGACATAGACTGATCCGACGGTTCATATTCTCCTCGTTCTTAATGACCATTGATCTGTAGCTTAACACCCGATTGGTCCATGATCTCTCTTTAAAGAGCATGGAGGGTCATTTTTCGATGATCGATTGTGAGAAACTCTCTTGTAAAATCTCTCTGTAATCGTTTATTTTGCATTAATAAACTACTCCAAGTGATTGTGTTGGATGGGGCCATGGATGTTTCCCTGTAGGGGTTTTACCACATCAAAACATCAGTGTGTTTATCTTTGATCTGATTGTGTGAGTGGTTACTGAAGGTGTTTGTCCTCTATTGGAATACCTGTGTTGTCAAAAATAGGAATGAGACATGGGACTTAGTCAAGTTACCTAGTGGAAGAAAGCATGTCGGTAGCAAGTGGGTGTTCAAGAAGAAGATGAATGTTGCAGGTCAATTCGAGAATTTCAAAGCTCGACTGGTAGTGAAAGGATATTCCCAAGTCGATGGAGTCAACTTTGGTGACATTTTATCCCTTGTTGCAAAACTAACTTCCATTAGAGTATTGATGTCTCTGGCTGCAACATTCGATCTGGAGAGAGAACAGATGGATGTGAAGACAACGTTCCTACATGGGGACATGGAAGAATAAATCTATATGAAACAACCTAAAGGATTCGTAGTAAAGGGAAAACAAGAGTTGGTGTGCAAACTCAAAAGATCTCTTTATTGTCTAAAGCAATCACCAAAGATGTGGTACCAGAAGTTTGACATTTACATCCTTAGTTTGGGATTTTTGAGAAGCAAAGTTGATCATTGCATATATTCCAAGGAAGAAGGTGGGCATTTCATATATGTAGCTTTGTATGTCGATGACGTTGTTGATTGGAAACAACATGGATGAAATAAAGGAGGTGAAGAAGCAACTATCCTCCAAGTTCGACATGAAGGATCTCGGTGCAACTAACTTCATTCTAGGAATGGAAATTAAGAGAGATCAAGATGCTAGAAAGCTCTGGTTGAATCATACGAAGTATATTGAAACAATTATGAAATGATTCAACATGTATGATTGCAAACCAGTGAAGGTGCCAATTCCAGTGGGAGAAAGGCTTACTACTTAGCATTTCCCATAGACATAGGAAGAGATAGAGGACATGGCATGTGTTCCCTATGCACGTGTGGTTGGTAGTCTGATGTATGCGATGGTCTGCACTTGACCAAACATTGCCCATGTAGTGGGAGTGTTGAGAAGGTAAATGTTGACACTTGGAAAGGAGCATTGGACAACTGTCAAGAGAGTATTCAAGTATTTGTGGCACAAAGGACTATGCTATATGATACCAAGGAAGACCTGAATATGACAGTGGTAAATTGGATGTAGATGGCTTTGTCTACACCGACTGGGCTAGAGATCTGGATCAATGAAGGTCGACCAATGGATATGTCTTCAAGATGTTTGGTGGAGCAATAAGCTAGAAGAGCAAGCAACTTGCAGTTGTAGCCTTGTCGACAACAGAAGTTGAGTACATGGCAGCCACTCATGGAAGCAAAGAAGCGGTATGACTTCAAATATTGTGTTTAGGAATCGGGTTTGTGTAGAGAGCTATGAAGGTAAGTTGCGACAATCAAAGTGCAATATTTTTTGCAACGAACCCTGCTTATCATTCAAAGACTAAGCACATTGATGTACAATACCATTTGGTAAGATATATGGTGGAAAGTAACAAGGTGCTACTGGAGAAAGTAGACATGTTGGAAAACATAATAGACTTGTTGACTAAGTCTGTGAGTGCTGTGAAGTTCTCTTGGTAAAGAGAGGCAATGGGCATTGTTTCCCTGGGTCTGTGAGCACAAGTTCAGGAATCTCTTATTTCGACAAAGAAAACAACAAGTGGGAGAATGTTGGTTTGTTATATTCTTTGCAGTGAAATTCTAATTGAGGTGAATCGATTGACGGTCGAGGTCGAGGTCAAGGTAGATTGGCAACAAGTTGAAGGTCAAGGAAGACGATTGAGTAAAGTAAAATTTGAATATATTGATGGCAATTCAACCGACAAGAGGTCGAAGTGCAGGCGTGAGACGACCGACTAGAGACTGAATGGAGGCTGACTGGTAGTCGATTGGTAAAAATGAATTGGAGTGGACTGTAACAAAATCCTGAGTTTTGCGAGATTTCTAGCCAATGATATGCATGGATCTGTAATCGTTTTGTGGGCACCAATATTTAGGGTCTTGCATGTTGTAAAGCCTATAAAGAGGCATGCTGTAAGGTTGTAAAGGTTGTTGTTGTTAGGTGATCATAGAGTGCACTTTTGTAGGTTAATGCATGTGTAATTGTAGGTTGTTGGTCATGCATATGTAATCCAATTTGGATACATGGTTGTTCTTTCTTGTGCAAGAGGGCATGATGTCAATTGTGTCTTAGGTCTGGACCAAGGTTAGACATGTAACCTTTTATTCTGAAGGAATAAGAGAACAAGAGAGGAGAACGCTCAAAGGATTGCTCATTTTTCCGGGGTTTCCAGGGTAAAATCTCGGTGTACTGTGTGATTGCTTGTTTTCATTTGAGTTCTTGATTAAAATTTTATTCTCTTCTGCTAGGATTAGTGTGGAAGTGTCCTACATTTCCTGACACCAATTACTAATGATTCTCTTCTTGACATTGTGGTTCTAGTTTAAATTACAATTGAAACAATGTCTAAGTATTTGTAGGATTGTACCTCTTCAACAGTGTTATCACCATACAAAAGTGGAGGATACACTCTTTTCTTAGATTTGATTATCATAATCTTATCAACAAGGGTTAGCTTGGGTGGATTTTTGGTAGCCACCTTACTCAAGTTCAATATTAAACACGTGCATGCCTTTCATGGGTTGTCAACCTCTCTTGAGGGAAGTGGTTATTGTTTCCCCCCCATGAATCGAGGCTTGTTGTGGTTCAAGCCAACTTCATAGGGATTTTCCTCAAGTGGATGAGAGCCAATTGTGATCCTTGTGTGAATTTGACAGAATAGACCCCCCCCCTCCTCTTCCCCCATCATGACCATGTAGCCAAGAATGCCCTCATAAGGAAAGAAAAATGAAAACCCTGCAATTAAGAATCATTTGAACTAAGAAAAAATATTATCATAATCTTGGTTTTATCAAAGGCATGGAAAAAAGAGTGTTAGGAAATTTTATAGGAAAATATTGCATGTGAGTTTATTTAATGGAGAAATAGTGTAGTGAGCCTTTGCCCCCTCTACTTATGGGGAAGTAGGAGGTGAAAACTAATGCTCTAGAATTGAGAGGAACTTTATTGTGTGACGAAGAAATCTTAAGGGATAAAATCAAGGATAAAATGAAATAGTTGGGACTTTTAAAAGAGAAACATACCAACTTCTTCCATCCAATTCATTAACTTTTTTCTTTTGGAAGGCTCCCAAAAAGGGAAATTATTTGTCCTTGTTAAGGGACAATGCCTATTTCCTACCTAATCAGCCTGTATAGGTCAACATATAATCTAGGGAAACTCCTCAAGCAAAACAACTCTAGGGTTCTTGAGATTACACTGGAATGAAGCTAGGGCACTTGTGTAAATCTGCATGTAAAGACCTAAATAAGTGTGTTCAATGGGGTCGCCCTTCCCTATTAAGATATGGATAATTAAGAATCATCATTATGGAAAGATGCAATATAGGGGATATGCATTTCAAACTTGGGTTATGTTATCCCCAATTTCTAGGAATAACTAAGGAGATGATGTCTTGAGGCCCTTATGTTGCAGACATGGAGTACTAAGAGACAAATGACTCACAACGTCCTCATGCACAGACAAAGACCTGCTTCACCACCACACATCTTGTATTCATTACGATGGCATCAACCACATCAGCTTGCTTCCAGAAGACGATGGGTCTTGCTCCATGAGGTACACGTCATGTATTGTGGTAAGTGTCATTTTAATATTTGAGGCATTTGAGTATGTTGCATTTAAAGTTTCTTTTGATTATAGAACATCAACTTGGAAATTATGTTGTTTTCCCTGTTTCATCTCGGTGGTTGACATTGCGCCCTAGTAAGTGGTCACCCTTAGGGATGTGTTTGCTACTCGGAGGTCTCCTTAATGAGTCATCGTACCTTTCTCGATCATACATGGCATTTTCCACACTTCATCCTTTTCATCTCCCTGTATTTTGGGATTTTCGGGTGTACTGACCCAAGAAGGGATTGTACCTCATTTCATGGGAAGAAGGGACTAAAGGCCTAGAGGTTTGTAGCTAGAAAAAGATAAAAAACAATCATAAACCTTCTAGATGCTCGCTCAGGGACCTCAAGGACAATGAAATGTCTCTCATAAGAAACTAATGGGACTCGTGAAAAATAAACAATATAAAAATGCCAACCAAGGTAGAGCAAGTGTGGGAATTTTTTTTCATGCTTAGGTAGAAGTCCCACATATTGTCTTCAACTTGGGGAAGCATAGTGTGACCAGGGTAGAGTTAACGTGGGCAATGTTTTTCATGCTTAGGAAGAAGTCCCGCCTTGGCTTCAACCTGGAAACATTTTAAATAATCAATGGCAATAAATGGGTTTGAAAAAAGGATGCATTCAAAATGAAGGTGCAACACACCCTCTACAAAGGCACTCATAAATGAGACAATACGAACCCTTGTATGCCATGAACCCCATGCCAAAAAGTATTACCCCCCATCCACTTCATCTTCTCCACATGACTGAAAGAGGTTTCCACCCAGGAAACACTCATTGACTTAAGGACTGATTCACCCAATAGGTCACCTTGTCAACCCTCCCATATCTAAAATTGGAAAATTGCATAGGGTCTTTGAGCACTTGTTTAATTTGATGAGGTATTTTTTTATGTACATGCTTAGATAGCTCTTATATTAAAATTGATTTTACTTGCCATGATGCTATGACTTGAGATCCTTGGAGGGTGCACTTGTCTGTCTTTGTAGGACCTTGTTGATGGATGTTTTGGAGGAACAAGCCCATCTTGGGCCTTCATTGGGGAAGGAAGCTCACTGGTTGGATGCCATAGCCTAGACCTTGGGGAAAGACATGAAATGAACGTTGTGTTTGGAGGCGAAGGAAGAGACCTTGGAGAACTTCACCTAGCCCTTACAAGCGCAACGATTTTCCTTTGGAGGCTAAAACGTCATCTTGGAGGGCTTGACATCACCCTAGGGCTAGGGTTTTTGCGGTGGTGGTGATGTTTGATGGACACTTGACACTTTTGATGAGGAAGATCCCTTGTACCTTGGAGGGAAGACCCCAATGCATGAAGGGAAAGCCTTTAGAGGCCTAATGATTTCATCCTCAAGCTCAACGACTTGCTAAAGTGACCAAGATGTCACTCTAGAAGGGGTTGACGTCATGTTTTATGGTTTCTTTTGTGCATTTTTAAAGTTAAAATTAAATTTACTTTGTAAAGGGGCAAAATAAAGGGGGAATGGCTCCCTTATTTTGTGGTTTACCTGAATCTGTGTGGACAAACACTTTTTAGGAGTTTTTGCATAAATAAGGATAAATTTCATTTCATTTTAACATAACTCTCTCACTTGGAGAAGAGCTATTTGGACGAAATTTGTGCTCCTCTTGGGAAATATCTCTCTCTCTCTCTCATGCTATGGTTTATCATTTGTCTTGTGGAGTAAAGTGGTGCACTACCTCTTGGAGTATTTTTCTCTTGCTATGGTGATGAAAGTTACTTGGTAACTAGGGTTTTGTCTTGCATGCTCTTGGAATTGGTAAGGACAATCTGCATTATGTTAGTTCTTCTTTCTTGTTCCATAGTTTTTATTGGCTAGATGCTTGGAGGAATATAAGGGCATATACCCTCTACCAATTTTAATCATTGTTGTTGGTTGAAAAGGTTATTACAAAGGTTGCTAGGAGGAGTAAAAGGGCTTACACCCTCCTAGACTTTACCTTGTTAGGGTTACTTGCTCAAGGGAGTAAAAGGGCTTACATCGCTTGAGAAGTAGTAGGAATAACCTAATACAACAAGACTCCATAACCCATTTGGCAAGGCATAATCATTACTTCATTGGAGAAATAAATTACTTGCATTGGTAAACATGATTTTCAGAGATATTGATCTTGTTCAAGTTGGAATCTTTTCTTGGTGTCTTAAGCTTGCTAAAGCCACTAGGGCGTCTTGATTGGTCTAGTAGTTCTTGATTTGTAATCAATCAAAATCTAAAGCCATTAGGTATGCAACAAAACATACTTTATTTATTACTTTAACTTGCATTTCAACCGTGGAAATTTGCTTGTAAGACACTACTATCATTCTACTGCTTATTGGTTAACTTTTTTTTTCAAATTACTTGCTAGTTTTTGTGGTTGAAATTGTTAGAATATAGAAGATGGTGTGCTCGTTTTACCATTGACGATACCCTCGTCACCCAACCATAGGCCGGAGCCTCCCTCCGAGCACCTTAACCTTGACTGAGAATTCCTCTAGAAGCAAACCCTAGGCTAGATAGCTAAACAAAGGGTAGCGCACATCTCTCCAAGAATAGCGCAACACAAAAGACTGATCAGATAGTCCCAAACCCTAGCCTAGAGATATTTAGGACAAAACTAAGAACTTGTTGCTTCTTCAGCTACACCAGCTCTTCCTCCAAACCTGCGCACTAGACTGCAACTGCAGTGCGCACCAAACTACAAAACTGCAATTATGAGATGTTACAAATGAGAACTGGCGCCCTGTATTTATAGTAATCCTGCCAGTTTTGTTGGGGCCGACTTCTCCTTCTGGATAAGTGTCTGTTCAATATATTATTATTATTTCTGGCCGACTTCTTCTCTTGGAGGCTAATAGCCTAATATAAATTATCTTCTTGAGCCGACAAGGCTTCTAGGGTTATTAGCCAACTCATTAGGGTTTCTCTTGCTTCCTGGAGTCTTTTATTCTCGTCAGGTTCACACGTGGAGGTAAATACCTCCCGCAACTACCATAATATTAACACTCCCTCCTAGATAGAGAGGTGTTTACAGGTAATTGACTTGAGCACAAAATATACCATTTACCCGGTAGCATCAATATAGTCATCTAGACTATTTCATGACTAGATCATGAGCATCACCATCACCATCAGTTGCATTAATTCTCGAAACCATACTTCATCTGAGTAATTAGATATGATGCTGGATAAGTCACTCTCACCATAGAGTGATATAAGAGGAGTAAAATTTCTGAACTGTTTTCCGTCTGGAAAATCTTTGTTCATCATCCATCTGAATGATCATTATCTCCAATAAACTGCTGATAGTCTTCAAGGTAATTAGAACAAGGATAGAACACACCTGTGTCTATTCATAGTAGTATATAACTACAATCCAGTGGTTCACTACCACATCAAGTAACACACAAGTACTTGATCAACAACGTATGGTTGCGAACAGTGAAATATATTCACCACAATAGTCCTCATCTACTGTCATACAATCTTCATAACAAACCTTTGATAGCAACCTGCATAGAAACAATGTTATGATAAAAACTGAATCATCTGGGCCAATATTTCACTCACGTCTGTGAGATCTGAAAGAATATCTGCCTCATGAACAGTGGAACATATCCACCACAGTAGTATATCTCTACTGTCTGGAGACAGGTAGTCTCCATAACAATCATCTGATGCCATCCTGCATAGAAAATACTGTTAAAGATAAAATGAATCCTCTGGGTAGATCTTTCACTCACGTTTGTGAGATCTAAAAGAATATCTGCCCTCATCAACAATGGGCTATCTGTCCTATTCTTCACAAACAAGGAAGAAGGATTATTTCTGATTTCTGAGCTTAGACCATTTCTCACCCTGGGCCATTCTTCCTACACTAATTAAAGTGCACCCTGGATAGAATGTATAAACCCTAAGAAATGTTTGGACCATTCCTCCGACACTAAACAAAGTGTAACCTGGAGAGAATGAGTCTACCCTAAGGAATGACTGTCCCTGATTACTGAGCCTGGACTATTCCCCACCCTAGGCCATTCCTCCGACACTAAACAAAGTGTAACCTGGAAAGAATGAGTCTACCCTCGAGGAATAACTGTCCAGACCATTCCCCACCCTGGGCCATTCCTCCGAAACTAAACGAAGTGTAACCTGGAGAGAATGTATAACCCTCGAGGAATGTATGTCATGCATCAACCTCCAAAACGGACCATTCTTTGAAACTTCTCACAACCGTGAACTTCGAAAGAATGACTGCCCGACGAGGCAGACCATTCTACTTGACCACTACTCGGAGTGACTGCCAAGAAGAATGGCTGTCCTATACCACTCCCCATGTTAACCACAATGGGAAGTCGCTATCTATGATACATCAACAATCAATCTTCCTCCCATGTTAACTACAATGGGAAGTCACTGTCCGTTAGAAATCTCAATCCACTTTCCGAACAGGAAAGCATCTATCCAATCTTTACTATTTTTCAATTATAAAGATAAATAATATTTATAGTGCTCCCTCCTAACTGGAGAGTTATTTCAATCACAAAAATAAATGTTTGTGTACCTTCTTCTAGTTTGGAGAGTCTTCCCGTTTAGCTAAGAGAGTTATTTCCATGAGCTCTAGCTTGAGTATGCAAGTTCTTTCATCTTGAATAGAGGCTTTACCAAAATGTATGCTTATCTGCTCATCTGTGGAGATATGTATTGGAGAAATCATTTTCTCCCCTCTGGACTTTATCATGGATAATGTAATGCTTTTACTGTAGTCTGGAACACTGTGAAGGCTTCATGTAGATCTGAACAATAGAGTATATCATAGTTGGAATACTGGAACATATTCAAGTAACACTTCTTCTGTCATCATGAGATCTGATTTACTGAGTAGTCATCTTGATGTTATAGGAAATCTTCACCACGCTTCTGCTGTGCACTGGAGGTTCTCCACCAAGTTGTCTTCTTCTTATGTGCATACAAGAGTCTCTTTCTGGTATGCCTCAAAGTCTTGAGATTGCTCTTCATACGCTCTTTATTCAATTTCTTTGGAGAACATTCTTTGCATTCATCTGATGTAGAACTCTAACTCATGGATGTTGTGGATGATATAATGACTTATATAAAGATAAGTCTAGTGTACTAGAAAAAGCAATCGTCATAGTCTTCTCCCTCCATCTGAGAGAATCTCTGGTTCTAGATCTCATAATGCTTTCATTCATAAGTATTCCATACACTGTTCTTCATCACAACTTTCAGTTCTTCTGCTTGATTGCTTTCATATCAGGCTTGGTAATCTTGTGATTATTGATGTAATGACTGGTTGTTCTGGATTTTCTTTCTTTCTTGGAATCTTCATGTTCTTCTTCA
>ML792194.1:80001-150957 GCA_009831015.1 Picea engelmannii
TCGGCTTATCTTGTAATAGCTTTCACATGATATATTTCATTCTTTCATGTGTAATGTCTAATGATAACTCTTTTCATCTTGTTTGTTCTTTCATAGGTATAGTTCGTCTTGGAACACATTATCTTCCAAGAGATAGATATACACGATATGTACAGAGACGATGCAAGCAAGATATGTACAAGAAATAAGAAGAGTGTTGTTACCTTTTAGTTGAAGAAGTCTCTTCCATCCTGCTTAGTCTTCTTTGTTGGTTCCTTTTCTTCGGCAATCGATGCTTCATGTTTCTCCTTCCTTTTCTTTAGCTCGGGACACTGATTTCTGTAGTGATCGTACTTTTGACAGTTGAAGCATTGTATTTCTGAAATATCTTTTCTTTGGTTTGGCTTCCTTCTTGAATCGGACTTTCTTTTGTCCCTGAAGTTCTTGAATCTTGCTGTGAAGGCTTGATCATCGTACTTATTTTGAGGTTTCTCTTTTGCATTGATCCTAGATTCTTCTTGAGCATAACAAGTCCAAAGTTATTCAAATGTCGGGTACTCCTTCCTTGTGTTCATGCTTGCGGCAATGCATCCCATGTCTTGGGAAGACCATTGAGTACTATGTTCACCAATTCCTTTTCTGAAGTGATCTCTTCAATAGCTTGTAGTTGATCTCTTAACTGGGAGATCCTTACAAAGTATGATGTTATGCTGTCATCATCATTCATCTTCATGTCACAGAGCTCATTGTTCAGACTCATAACTTGTCCAATGTTTCTGACTGAGAAGAGATTTGTTAGGGCATCATACATCTTCTTCGATGAGTCAAGATGGGAGATGTAGGGTATCAAGTGGTCTTTTATGGAATCCACTATGATACTCATGGCATTGATGTCAATGTCTTTGAACTTCTCCATAGCTACAATGTTCTGCGGTTCCTTCTCTTCTCCTTCTTCAAACTCTGGCTTCACGATCTTTCCTTTCACAATATCCAACACTTTATTCTTAGGAAGGATGAGGTCAATCCTTGTCGTCCATGCTATGAAGTTAGAGGCTCCATCTAGATTTTTCTCAGACTTCATAGAGTTCATCATGGCTTGCTTGACTTGGTCAAACCCTAGATTTGACCAGAAATTCAAACTTCACGTCTTGGTCTTCTGAGAGTACCAGGAGATGCACTGGGCTAGGGCGCACTGATCTATCTGGAGATTAGGTCAATCTCGTCACTTAAGGTGCCTCGACAAGAGATTTAGGGTTTCTGCAACTGCTTATGCGGGTAACCCTAGCTGCAGTTCTTTTGGAAACTGCTCCTGCTAGTAACCCTAGCGGCAGTACCTCAACGAGCTCAATATCTAGCGGCTATGTTTCCTTCCAGTGTTTTATGCTGACTGAAGGGGTGTGGGCCCATAACCTGTTAGAATATAGAAGATGGTGTGCTCGTTTTACCATTGACGATACCCTCGTCACCCAACCATAGGCCAAAGCCTCCCTCCGAGCACCTTAACCTTGACTGAGAATTCCTCCGAAAGCAAACCCTAGGCTAGATAGCCAAACAAAGGGTAGCGTACATCTCTCCAAGAATAACGCAACACAAAAGAATGATAAGATAGTCCCAAACCCTAGCCAAGAGATATTCAAGCCAAAACTGAGAATTTGTTACTACTTCAGCTGCACCAGCTCTTCCTCCAAACCTACTCCCAGACTGCAACTGCAGTGTGCACCAAACTGCAGAACTGCAATTATGAGATGTTACAAATGAGAATTGGTGCCGTATTTATAGTAATCCTGCCAGTTTTGCTGGGGCCGACTTCTCCTTCTGGATAAGTGTCTGTTCAGTATATTATTATTATTTCTGGTCGACTTCTTCTCTTGGAGGCTAATAGCCTAATATAAATTATCTTCTTGAGCCGATAAGGCTTCTAGGGTTATTAGCCAACTCATTAGGGTTTCTCTTGCTTCCTAGAGTCTTCTATTCTTGTCAGGTTCACACGTGGAGGTAAATACCTCCCGCAGCTACCAAAGTATTAACAAAAACTTGCTGTTGTAGCAAATATTTGCTACAACCACTAGGCTATTACAATTATTCTATGAAAACACTATCTAAAAGGCCTCTTTCACCATAAAAAATTGTGCTTGAACATTGGAAGGTTATCTACTAGTTTAATGCTTCATTGTCCAATAATTATTTGACAATTTTGATGGTTATTTCTGTAGTGATTAATTGACTTATTTGCTGATATATATATTTGTTTACTGCTATAATTTAGGACAAAAAGCTTCACTTTCTTGTCCATCGGAATGTTGGGATTGTATACGTGTCTTTTATCTTGTCTCAGGCAAGTACAACTATCTTTTGTCGGTACTCAAGCATTTGGAAACCATTGAACATCACCAAGACTTGTTCCCAAGCCATATTCCACTTTGTAGCTTGACCTATTAGGGAATCATCTTCCATTACTCCACTTCCCATCTCATTTCCCCCTAGGGTCACCCAAGATTCCTTCCTTGTGTAGGATTTCTCCTTCACTAAAGCGAGGGGAGGATTTATCTAAGGTGACAGTGGATAGTCTCTCCCATAGTTCTCACCATCTTGTGGATTTGATCGGGCTTTTCCCAACCTACACTTTGTGTGATAACATTTTGGTGTCGTTGTCGGGGAGGATTTTGAATCCTCTTTCATGCCACAACGACATTTCATTAAGCTTTGATCCCAAAGCCTTTGCCCCTAGCTTTCCTCGTGACTCCACTTCAGGAAATTTCCCTTCTTGATGAGCTGAAGCTCATCTGGAGACTCCACCTTCCCATAATCCTTCATCCCAAAAAACCCTTCCCATTGGAAGATTCAAACCTTCCAAAACTTACCAAAGAAGGCCTCCTCTCCACTATCCCGTTATCAATTTTTTTTTTCACAATAATCTCCCACTTACACCAATGGATCGTCCTTGGGAAAAGAACCTCTATAAGCCCTTGAACATGGAAACCATCACTAGGTATCCCAAAACAATGCCTAAAGAGATCAACAAATGGTTGCCAAAGTTTTCTGGGAACAATGTAATCACCAAAAAACAACATCTACATGTCATTGGTCGAGACATGCAAAATGAAGGAGCAGAACATGAAGATGTTGCAATGAAGTTGCTAGCAACATATCTCACTGAAGATACCCAAAGGTGGTTTGACAACTTACCAAATGATGACCTTACCACTTACAAAGACTTTTCTAAGTTGTTCAAAAGCAGGTGGTCACTGAAGAAAGATAACGATATGCTAATGAATCAATTCAACCAAATAAAGAAAAAGGAGAACAAGATGATTAGTGAGTTTGATAGCAGATTTCATAAGCTGCACGACAAAATCCCCCAGGATTTGTGCCTGACCGCAATAGTTACTCATATCTTTTATGTCAATGGATTTGAAGGGAAATTTGGTTTTATATTAAGGGACAAGAAACCTCACACCTTGGAAAAATCCAAAGAGTACAATGCAAACATTGAGGAAAATATTTTGTGCTCCAAGTTCTATCCTTTTGAGTATCCTCATGCCAAAGCATAACCAAAGGACAAAACAACTACAAACAATGCTCCAGATCCAATTGCTCCCATAACCTAGAATCTTGATAAGATGAATACTCAGTTTATCCAAACTCAAAATCAAGTTATGAGCCGATTGACAACTTTGGAAAGAAATCAGTCTTCTCCCAAACATCCATTTGTCAGGAAAGAGCCCACAGGTTGGAAGGCAAAGCCTCAACAAGAGGTAAAGGCTCCAGACACTCTAAAACCTGTTGAGATGGTGAACTTGGAGGAATTACCATGGTTCTCTCCTTGCCAAGAATCTCATCCAGAGGAAGAATGTCGAAGACGAGAAGAACAACCTCATGACAATATCAATTTCATGGATACAATCTTTGCCTTTCAGGATGATGATGTTGATAGACCCACAGGTATTGCACATGAACAAATTGATGAATCCTAAATAAAGGGAGATAGAGAAGGTCAACTCAAGGTGCTTAATTAGTTGACTAAAGATCATAAGAAAGAATTAAAGAAGAGTGATATATTGACTTATGCAAGAAGGAATAAGATTCCTATCTTGCCTCCACAGACTTTAGAAAAGAAAAAATCATCTTAGCCAACAAAACCAGCTTCAATTTAGTCAAATAAAACTGCTTCCCAACCAATGAAGAAGGTGGTCCCACCACCCACACCTCCAGTTTAAGAATTCTTCCAAAACCAACACGGGAATAAGAGATTCAATTCAATATAGATTTGTCGACCATGATTCGGAAAAGGAAGTGTTGAAGTTGTTGAAAGTGTCAGCTGAGGCAGAATATCCTCTGATAATATTTAACACCATGTACCTTGGATGGAAAAATGATCCCAACCCTCCCTTCTACCTTTCTTTGGGGATGAATAATCTTGTCATACAAAAATGCATGCTAGATTTTGGGGCCTCAACAAATGTGATGTCCTTAAATGTTATGAGGCAGCTTGGCCTCAAGACAACAAGTCCCCATGGAAATTTTTGTGGCATCAATTCCAAGAAGGTCAAGGTTTATGGTGTCATAGAAGATGCAAAGTTCTATCTAGTGGATTTTCCTCACATTAACATCCTCATGAATATAGTGGTGATTGATGTTCCAAACGCTCAGGGCATGCTATTATCAAGGAGTTGGGCCACCATTCTTAGAGGATTCCTTAGCATGGACATCACTCATGTTTATATCCACATGGAGGATGGTACATGTTATCTCTCAATTTGTACTTATGCCAAGGAAAAAGGTTAAAGGAGGGAAAATTGGTGTAACATGAGGTTTCACTGTCACCTCAACAAGATACCTCTTTCTATTTAGGGTTGATGGCCCAGGGGAGATGTCCTCAGTGACTTGGGGGTTTGAGAAGGAAAAGGTTAAAGTGTATGTAAAAGTATCCCCTCTCACAATTCACACTAATCATAAAGTCCCAGGGTTTTAACTAATGAAGTAATGAAGTATTTAGATGTACCTGCCCATAATAAAGCAACAAGAAAATATATTTTTTGCAAGCACAACTTGTTGTTAGTACTTCATAAAACCATGGACTTTGTCAATAAAAGCAATAGTTGATATATGATGAAACAAACATATTTTTGTAACAACAATGTTTATAAGATAGCAACTTCACAATAAATGCCTTAAAATGGCTTCACAATGACCAAGAATAATTACTCAACAATAACAAAGTATTAGCATTTGTTGGAAGCAAATTAGGCAGTGTATAAATCAACTTTACAATTGCTTTTAAGTGCTTTTAATGCTACAATATATGGTTGTAGTTTAATTTAGTAACAAAAACAAATAGGTTAGTAGATTAGACTATTTTAATGTTAGGAGTAGTTAGTGGAGAGCTTAAGGTAATAGTTTTGAGGGTGGATTTAGTCAATCACTCAATTGTAAGGCTTAGATCAATTCTTTTTTAGGGTAAATGGATTCTTTTTAGACAGGGGAAAATCTTGAAGGAACAAATGATAATAAGAGAACTAGAGAAAAGAGGGTCAATAATTGAAGTGTTGGTAGCCCAAGGCTTCAATCACCAAACCCTAGAGGAAAAATGACTACTAAGAAGTAGGTAACCTTAGGCCCTAGTATTTTTCCTCCTTCTTTAGCTCAAGGATGAAGTAGAAGATGGCTAGATGAAGCAAAAGGTGCTAGGGTGTTGTAATGGCAAGGCCCTTGGAAAAAAGCTTCAAGGAAATCAATTTTCTAGCATAATCTAGTAGATGAAAGTTATTAAGGAAAGAACAATAACATGTGCTTTAGCCTCCTAGGGTTTTAAGCTAGAAATTTCATAATCTTAGAATAAATGCAAGATAAATACAACCATAACCATTCAATGAAGAAGAATTGCAGAAAATTTACTTACATTCACCAAGAATCATCTAGCAAATAGCCTAATTGAACACTTCCACCAAGAAAAATGCTAAAATACTCCAAAAATAGCCTCCTTTATGAAGTGCGCACCAAATTTCAGTCAAGAAACCCTAATTAGGGCACAAATTTCAGACCTCACTTAAGTGTGAGTGAAAGATGATGAAATAATACAAAGGAAAATCCCTTATTTATATAGTTACAATGACCAGAATTAGGTAAAAAAGGTTGACATGGCCAGTTTACATGTAATATCCAGTTTTTACATAAAAATGACAAATTAAATGCTAAATCAAGCAGAAATGGTGACGTCATGCCCCTTTAGGGTGACATTAGACCTCTCTAGTGAAACGTTGGCCTCCAGGAGAAAAACGTGAGGCCTCCCAAGGCCTCTGGATCAAGCCACACATGCCACTTGGCACACAACTGCCTCTAAAGTGTCCATCAAACTCTAGGTGACGTCAAGGGTCACATAGGTGACGTCACGGGCCTTCCAAGGCCTACATCATAGTGGGAGGGAAAGACCCCCCTGGGTCTAGGCCTGCCAAGCTATCTCTGGTGGAATGTCCTCCTCTCTCTCTGGTGTAAACCTCTATTTTGTCTCCGCCCCTGGCTGGGGTCTCAGCATCCATCTAGTGGGATTTTATCCCTAATTAGGTTTGAGCTAATCATCTCCCCATGTGTACCTATCCGTTGGGTGTGGCCCAACAACAACAACAAGTACGCCCTCCATGGGCTCGTAAGTCACATGGATCATATCAATGTCAATCACATCTAATAATCAAGTTATCTAAACATGTGCATAAACCCCCCCTTTCCCAGACAAGTGCTCAAAGACGTTATGTTATTCTACAAGCCAGGTTTGGAGAGGACGTAAGGAGGTACTATTGGGATAATTCTCATTGGACGTGGGATGTTTCCAGGTGAAGACAAATCCAAGCCATGTAAGTGGATGAGGTGGTGTAGGGATGTTTGAGCAATGGGTGCAGTGATGACAGGGGAATGTATGGCTTACCTGTGGGTGCCTCTGAAGAGGGTGATCTGCACCTTGTCATGGATGAAAATGTTTCCAATCCCATTCAATGCCTTTTATCTTTTTTATCTTATTGATTTTTCTTTCAAGAGACTAGTTAGGGGAGACTTTCGTGGCGTGGTGACCAGTGGTGACAATGTTACCCACAAGCATTTCACAAAGATGAGAAGGTTGGCTCGTGATGAGACCCCCTTTTTCACCTTGGTGGTTGACATTGCACCCTAGTAAGTGGTCACCCTTAGGGATGGGTTTGGTATTGGGAGGTCTCCTTAAAGAGTCATCGTACCATTTCTGATCATTCTTGGCATTTTCCACACTTCATCCTTTTCATCTCCTTGTCTTTTGGGATTTTTGGGTGTACTAACCCAAGAAGGGATCATGCCTCATTTCATGAGAAGAAGGGGTTGAAGGCCTAGAGGTTTGTAGCTTTCAAAAGATAAAAACCAATCATAAACCTTCTATATTCTCACCCAGGGACCCCAAGGACAATGAAATGTATCTCATAAGAAACTAATGGGACCTATGAAAAATAAACAATACAAAAATGCCAACCAAGGTAGAGCATGTGTGGGAAATGTTTTTCATGCTTAGGTAGAAGTCCCACACTTTGTCTTCATCTTGGGGAAGCATAGTGTGACCTAGGTAGAGTCAAGGTGGGCAATGTTTTTCATGATTAGGTAGAAGTCCCACCTTGGATTCAACTTGGAAACATTTTAAATAATCAATGGAAATAAATGGGCTTGGAAAAAGGATGCATTGAAAATGAAGGTGCAACACACCCTCTACAAAGGTACCCATAAATGAGACAATATGAACACTTGTATGTTATGAACCCCATGCCCAAAAGTCTTACCCCCACCCACTTCATCTTCTCCACATGACTCAGAGAGGTTTCCACCTAGGAAACACTCCTTGAATTAAGGACTGATTCGCCCAATAGGTCACCTTGTCAACCCTCCCATATCTAAACTTGGAAAATTGCATAGGGTCTTCGCGCACTTGTTTAATTTGATGAGGTAGTTTTTGATGTACATGCTTAGATGGATCTTATATTAAAAGTAATTTTACTTGACATGATGCTTTGACTTGAGATCCTTGGAGGGCGCACTTGTTTGTCTTTGTAGGACCTTGTTGATGGACATTTTGGAGGAACAAACCCAGCTTGGGCCTTCATTAGGGCAAGAATCCCACCAATTGGATGCCATAGCCCATAACTTGGGGTAAGACAAGAGATGAATATTGTGTTTGGAGGCAAAGAAATAGACCTTGGAGAACTTCAGCTAGCCTTTATAATCCCAATGATTTTCATTTGGAATCTAAAACGTCATCTTGGAGGGCTTGACGTCACCCTAGGGATAGAGTTTTGGTGGTGGTGGTGATGTTTGATGAACACTTGGAACTTTTGACAAGGAATATTTCTTCTACCTTGGAGGGAAGACCTGAGTGTATGAAGGGAAGGTCTTTGGAGGCCCAACAATTTCATCCTCAAGCTCAACGACTTGCTAAAGTGACCAAGACGTCACCCTAGAAGGGGTTGACATAATTTTTTAGGGTTTCTTTTATGCATTTTTAAAGTTAAAATTAAATTAAATTTGTAAATGGGAAAAATAAAGGGGGAATGGCTCCCTTATTTTGTGGTTTACCCTAATCTATGTGGATAGACACTTTTTAGGAGTTTTTGTATAAATAAGGATCAATTTCATTTCATTTTAACATAACTCTTTTAGTTGGAGAAGAGCTACTTGGCTTAAATTTGTGCCCCTCTTGGGAAATATTAATCTCTCTCTCTCTCTCTCTCTCTCTCTCTCTCTCTCTCTCTCATGCTATGGTTTATCATTTGTCTTGTGGAGTAAAATGGTGTGCTACCTCTTGGAGGCTTTTTTTCTTGCTATGGTGATGAAAGTTACTTGGTAATTACTAGGGTTTTGTCTTGCATGCTCTTGGAATTGGTAAGGAAAATACACATTATGTTAGTTCTTATTTCTTGTTCCATGGTTTTTATTGGCTAGATCCTTGGAGGAATATAAGGGAATATACCCTCCACCAAGTTTAATCAATGTTGTTGGTTGAAAAGGCTATTACAAAGGTTGCTAGGAGGAGTAAAAGGGCTCACACCCTCCTAGACTTTACCTTGTTAGGGTTACTTGCTCGAGGGAGTAAAAGGAATTACACCCCTTGAGAAGTAGTAGGCCTAACCTAATAAAAGAAGACTCCATAACCCATTTGGCAAGGCACTAATCATTATTGCATTGGAGAAATAAATTACTTGCGTTGGTAAACATGATTTTCAGAGATATTGATCTTGTTCAAGTTGCAATCATTTCTTGGCGTCTTAAGTTTGCTAAAGCCACTAGGGCATCTTGATTGGTCTAGTAGTTCTTGAGTTGTAATCAATCAAAATCTACAGCTATTAGGGCTGCAGCAAAACATACTTTATTTCTTAGTTTAACTTTCATTTCAACCGTGGAAATTTGCTTGTAAGTCACTACTGTCATTCTACTACTTATTGGATAACTTTTAATCATATTGCTTGCTAAATTTTATGGTTGAAACTTACCGTTGTAGAAAATATTTGCTACAACCACTTGGCTGTTACAATTATTCTCTAAAAACACTATCTAACAGCCCTCTTTCACCGTCAAAATTTGTGCTTGAACATTGGAAGGTTATTTACTGGTTTAATGTTTCATTGTCAAATAATTATTTGACAATTTTGATGGTTATTTCTGTAGTAATTAATTGACTTCTTTGCTGATATATATATATATATATATATATATATATATATTTGTTTACTGTTGTATTTTAGAACAAAAAGCTTCACTTTGTTGTCCATCGGAATATTAGGCTTGTATACTTGTCTTTTGTCTTGTCTCAGGTAGGTACAACTATCTTCTGCAGGTACCCAAGCATTTGGAAACCATTGACCATCACCAAGACTTATTCCGAAGCCATATTCCACTTTGTAGCTTGACCTATAGGGGAATCATCTTCCATTACTCCACTTTCCATCTCATTTCCCCCTAGGTTCACTCGATATTCCCCCCTTGTGTATGATTTCTCCTTCACTAAAGAGAGGGGAGGGTTTATCTAAGGTGATAGTGGATAGACTCTCCCGTAGTTCTTTCCATATTGTGGAATGAGTCAGGATTTTCCCAACCTACACTTTTCACAATAACAAGTTCAAAGGTTTTTTCAACATCAAGTTTGAGAATACAAATGACAATATGTAGCAAGTTTTTTCTATAACTAAAACGTATATATTTTATTTTTTATTTAAGTACCGGTTGGGCCAAGTCCAAATCAACCATAATTACAAGGAAACAACTTCCTACTTAACCAAAATACAACATGTCCCATTCTTACAAAGCTATGAGAAGAGGAAGAGCCATTCCTATGGGATGGGAATCCACAGGGGAGCTTCGTCGTTTTTGTTGATTGCACCTAGAGGCAATAGGCAGCCCATGTTCCCCTTTACATCTGCTTCCTTGTTCGATCCACACAAGATGTGGAAAAAGAGAGAGGAGGAGAAATCATGCAACACATGCCACAGCCTTTGCAATGTCTTGTTGATCATTGGATTGCTGAAGTGGTTGTTCGAATTTAAAATCTTTATCAGAATTTTGGAGTCTTCAAAAACTTGTATTTCTTTATTGCCATTTTCACAAGCTATCTGACAAGCTTTTAGCAGCCCGAGAATTTCAACCTGGTTATTAGTTCTATGGCCTAGTCCCCAACTGAAGCTATCTTTTCAGGATCCATCCGAGGAGTAAATCACTCTGCCTGCTCCTGCGTTCCTTGGGTTTCCTTTGGAGGCGACGTAAAAAAAAATCGAGGCTTTTCCTTCCCTCGTCCACCATGCTTGAAAAACTTTATTCGTGTCTCACAAACACCATCCTGGAGTAATTGAGGGACGAACAAAGGATTTTTTTTTGTCTCGGAAAGTGAAGGTTCCTGTCCATTTATTTTCTCCAGGGAGGAGTGTAATTTCATTCTTGAAGGAATGGTTATCCACTGTTTCAAGGAGGAAAGATTTTTCTTTAGCGACCACCATTGGGGGGGGAGGCAGAGTGTTGTTGAAGATCTTTTCGTTTCTGGACAACCATAGTTTCCAACAAATGTATTTAGGGATGGCCTATCAAATTATTTTCCAAATTGAACTGCTTTGAACCTCTCGAGGATAGTGTGCCTTCCAGGAGGAGAATAAGGTAACCATTGTAATTTTCTTTGTTATTGTGACATTGAGACCTTGAAGGATGATATTCCATAATTCTTGAAAGAATGGACAATCCACAAACAAGTGATCCATCATTTCAAGAGCGTTACAACACATGGAGCATCTATGAGGTTCGATAATGCCTCTTTTTTTTCAGGTTTTCTCCTATCAATACTTTCCTGTGCATTAAAACCCAATATAAGAAGTTTATTTTGGGAAGGCCGAGAGGATCCCAGACTTTCTTCCAGAGGGTTGCTGACTTGATCGATGCTTGGGGGGATTGAAGTGAGGTAAATCCTTGAGATTTGGTGTAAAACCTAGTCCTTCCCCAACCCCATTTGTCCAACAAGTGGAGATGTACATGAGCTAAGTCCGTCAACGCAACTAGGAGAAGATTTTTTTGAGTTTTCAAATGATCTGGAGTTCCTGGGAAGACCCACGTTCGCCAGCTCCCTGACGCATCCCATGAGGAGATATATGCTACTTTGGTGAATCTGTGCTAAGTTATCCACTCACAGATCTCTTTGAATACTTCAGAAACGTCGAGGGGCGCCTTTCCCATGATACTATATTGCCACAACATAGTTTTTCCCCCATTCCCAGGGATGCGATACAAGTGCTTTTAGAAGAAATCAAGCCCGCGACGAAAAAGGTTCCATATCTTCGTGCCTTTAGGAGTATTTTATGCCTGGAGGTTTCTCAAGGAAGCCCCATTGAGATATTTTTTCCTTAGGATTTGACTTATAGGGTGCCTGCGATTTGTATAGAGTTTCCAAAGGATTTTTCTACCCAATGCAAGGTTTGCTAGCTCAAGATCTCTTACCTGTAACCCTCCTTCAGAAATTGGGCGTTTAATAGTTTCCCAATTAACTAAGTGGTATTTATTTTGATTTCCTTTACCTCGGTGCCAAAGAAAGTCTCAGATCAATTTTGAAATCTGAGTCATGATCGCCTTTCGGGCCAGAAGGAAGGAAGCCTGGTAGATTGACAAGGAAGACAGAACCAATTTAATAAGGGTGAGTTTCTGAGCATTGGTAAGCCACTGACCACCCCAAGCTGGGATTTTGGATTTGAATTTGCTTATTACTTCTGTCCACAGCGAAGACTTATTGGAACCCAGAGTTAAGGGAAATCCGAGATATTTTATTTTTTCCCAAGAAGCATAGCCCGAGAACCCCAGGTAAAGGGAAATTCATTGAATAGTTTGTTGATCTACATTCCACCCATACAATACACTTTTCCTTTTATTGATGAGTGCTCCGTAGATACTGCAGAAGCTTTGAAGGATTTTGCTGAAGATTTTTGCAATCTTTATGGAGGCTTTGCCCAGCATAAGAGAATCATCTGCAAAAAGGGCATGATTGATTGGGTCAAGGCCCTTCATCAACCTAATGCCTCAGACAATACTAGATTTCTTTTCAGTAGCCATCTTTCTCCTTAATGAATCTGCCATCAAGATGTACAAGAAGGGTGAAAGAGGGAAGCCTTGCCTTAATCCCCTCGAAGCTTGAAAATAATTATCCGGTCTACCATTCACTAGCAGGGCTATCCAAGGATTTTCAGTACAAGATTTAATAAAATTTACAAAGTCAGGACAAAAGCCAAAAGAAAGAAGGACTTTATAAAGGAAGGAGAGGTTTACCCGATGAAATGCATTTGCCTTGTCGAGCTTTATAAGCATCCCTTGCTCCTGTCGTTGATGACTGGAATGCATGGCTTCTTGCACCTGAATTACATTATCTAGAATATGTCTCCCTTTGACAAATCCACCTTGCATGGGGGAAATGAGATTCCCTAACAAAGGCTTAATTCTGTTTTCCAATAGCTTGGACATAATTTTGTATGAAGCATTGCAAAGTGAGATAGGCCCAAATCTTTTAAAGGAACCTGGATTCACTTCTTTGGGGATTAAGGCTAGGAAAGTGGAGTTAGTGCTACCTCCCACTTTGGCTCTTTGTTGGAAAGATTTAATCATTCTCAACAAATCAGTCTTGATTATATCCCAGTATGCTTTATAAAATTGGATTGAGAAACCATCTGGCCTTGGAGATTTGTTGGGCTCCATGGACTAGATAACATTCCATATTTCTTCTTCAGTAAAAGGCTTCATGAGGATTGAGTTATCATCCTTTCTTACAAGAGAGGGGATGTGTGACAGGAATTCAAAGGTAGCCTCCTGACAACTGACACCATCTTCCTTGTAAAAGTTATGAAAGTGTGTTTTTGCTGCTACTTTGAGCTGATCAAAACCTTTGTGAATCGACCCATCTGCGGATGCAATTTCAGAAATGTGATTTCGGGAAAGGTGGGCTCTGAACTGTCGATGAAAGAAGGAGGTTTTTTAGTCTCCAACTTTTAGCCACAATCTGCGAGACTTAAGCCTCCAATACTCTTCTTCTTGGTGGAAAGCGTGAAAGGTTTTGCTTTGAGAAACTTGTTCTTTCTCTAATTCTAAGTCGGTGATGTCCTTGATCTCCATTTCCAATTGCAAATATGATAAATGCTGAACAATCTCTCATCTGAGAATAGAGGGGGTGTTGATGGGCTGTTTAACCCAGGCTTTCAAAGCATGTTTTGTTTCCTTTAATCTCTGCTCCCATACAAATCTTGGAGACCCTGTAACTGGAGAGGACTAGGTTGATTGGATAGTTTCCAAGAACCCCTCCTTATCTATCCAAAGAGGGCTAAAACAAAATGGAATTGGGCCCAAATTTTCTTCTTCTTCCAAATGCAAGAGTATGGGTTTGTGATCAGAAGTCAATTTTGGGAGAATCTTGGAAGAGATTAACCTCCTTTCTTGCAGGAATGAGCTCTGGACAAAGAACATATCCAGGCAAGCTGAGATATGATCAGCCCCAACTCTATTATTTGTCTAGGTGTAGAGTCCTTTTGAAGGCTTGAAGTCAAGGAGGTCCCATTGATGAACTAGTTCTTCAACTAAGGGGAGCATTTGGTCCTTGCCACTGTTGCCTTCTCTCTTTTCTTTTGGTTCAAAAATTGAGTTTAGATCTTCGGCTAGAATGATGTTCGATGGGGAGAAGATCTCTAAAAAGTCTGCTAAATATTGCCAACAATATTTCTTCTCAGAATAAAGGACAGGAACATAAAGATTAAAGAGTGGGAGGGTAAGCTTACTTGAAGTATGTCGGAGTTCAGTGAAAATCCAATGTTGAGTCTCAAAAGAGATTTCTATATGAAACTTGTCATTCGCCCACAGAATTGGGCAACCGCACGAGGAACCCCTTGCGCTAATGTCTTTCCCTGCATTTTTCTTCCATTTCAGATTGTTGATTTCTAGAAGGGTTTCACCTTCAATTTTAGTCTCTTGGAGCATGAGGATCTTGGGAGATTCAATTTTCAAAAGGTCTTTGCCTACTCCGGCCTTCGATAGATTCCCCAAGCCTATGCAATTCCAAGAGACTATGCACATTATTTACTGGGATTGGAGTGGGTAGGACCTCCCTTGGGGGGCCTTGTTCTGGTATTTCTTCTGATGGACATTTCAATACTGGTTTAGCTTCCTTGCATTTTTTGCTTCTCCGCTTCTTCTTCTCTAGCTTCCTTGTGTGATTTCCTCCCTGCTCTTTTTGAGAGTCTCTCAAAAGAATCTTCTTCCGAGGATCCAGAGGTTTCCAGAGGTTACTTTTTTATCATTTCTACGTAGGAGGGGGAGGAGGAATTTCCTAATGGGGAACCAGATTGGGTTGCCTCTACATTGTCTTTCTCCACTACAGGAGGAAGGGTCTCCTGCTCAGGTCCTCATTCAATGGATCAAAAGTTTCTGAAGGATTGTTGAGGATTTTGAAAGGATTTTTATAAGCCTCTGGTCTTGAAGGGGTTGAACTCCCTTCCCCAAGAACCTTCCTTGAGATGGGAGTGCCAGTCCCCATTGACACCCCTTTCCCTTTGGATCTGTTGTTTTTCTTTGACGAGGCTGCTTTCTAAACCTGTGTCCATTGATCTCCTTTCAAGGTCTTCGCCTCTTCCTCAACCTTCTTTTTGCAATGCCGAGCAAAATGTCTATAACCATGGCAATACCTGCATTTAAATGGAACTTGTTCATAGTCCAATTATTGGATGTGAGACCAGTCTGCGACCGTTAGTTGAATGGATTTCGGGAGCCCCACCTCCAAGTCAACTTCGACGCATATTCTTGCACATGAATACTGATCCTTTCTCTCTGCTCTATCGATATATTTTCTGAAGGTGTTCATAATGGATTCTAATGACTTCAGATTCCAGCAGTGCAAGGGTAAATGAGGAAGGCACACCCAAACTGGGACTGTCGATGGCACATATTGCGTCAGATCGAAATATGGAGACCATTTATTCAGGTATAGGCCCCGAGGGCCCATAAAATATGGTCCATTCCTGAAGATGAGGTTTTTTTATTCTATATTTTCAAAGACAAAGGCAAAGAAACCCCTGCCAACAAGATGACTTTTGATACCTTCCTTAACTAGAGGACTCTAGTTCCTCTGCACGCAAGCATCTACAACTTTGGGAGAATTCCATAGGCAAGTGAAATTCCCAATGAGCCCCCGTTCAACTAAGTTCAACATAGATTGACACATTTCTTCTGTAGGGAGGGCGATTGTAGGAATATTATCCATCTTTTTCACGAATTTCTATTGAGCATATGTTACTGGGCGTTTGCAGCTGGCTGCAACCAGCTTCCTAAAAAAAGCGGTCTATAGGGGAAGAGGGGCGGGAGCCTTAGGGCCCCCTCCCTGGGCCATAGCAGTGAGCACGAAGGAATAAGGGGGGCGCACCAGAGCAGGCGCACACATGGGTCCAAACAATTTTATCTTTTCTTGACGACAATATGTAGCAAGTTTTCACAAATAGGAAATAGTGTCCTTTTATCTACAACCCCGCTCCCCTCTTTTTTAACCTCACAATATTGATCCCTTCAAGATACTTGTTTAGGTTACGCTTATTTATCGAATGGGTTTAGAGTCCAAGAACTGTTGTTGAAAATTAGATTTATATTTCAACATGTATAAAGCTTGCTTCAATCACCTTGAATAAGTAAATGAGAGATATAGTGCATATATGTGTGGAGATGAATATATAGGAAAATCCAAGGAACCACATTATTCCTCAAACGGGGAAGTGTGTTTATAGAATTAGAATACCAAAGTTTTCAATTTAGTTGTACCCATTTCTATTCAATAAAACATATATAAGTATTTTAATATATATGTATCCCTTTCCATGCAATCAAACATGTATTGAAATAATGTTCTTGAGATAGGGTCAAGATGCAAAATCTCTACGGAAAAATGAGAATTTTGGTGAATATTATCATTACACATTATAATTGGCTAGCTCAGGAGTATGTTGAAAACTACGGTAAAGAAAACATTGTTGTTGGACAAGAAGGTCCCTTGGATGAAGGTTGGCCAGTGGTTCAACACAAAAGAAGGGATCTAAACCAACAACATCTAAATTTAGTTGTCTCGAGATAAGATTAAATTGTAGCAATCAAAACTAACTCTCAATGTCCTAATCACCTTAAAACTAGACAAATTTCAATGGTGAAGGATTTTATTTTATTTCATTTAAGAACTTATAATAAGGTGAGAGCTAGCTCTTCTACCAATGAGACTTCTATAACAATCATCTGAGTCTGTATGAGGAAGAGAATAGGGATCCAAAGGAGCACATGATGAAAAATATTATGTTGTTAACAAGTAATAGCACCCTGAGGAGTGGGTGTTGCATGTACACCATTTCACACTTGATCTTGTTTGTTCATTTTGATGTTTTGGGATTTAATATTTTGTTGTGAAACGTAAAATGTATTTCTTCCTTTTTCTTGCAAAAAATGTTGGAAATAAGTAGAGTAATAAGGAAGTGGAAGCTCAAATTTATGGTTTTGACATAATGTCACTTTGTAGATTTGGATGTTGAAAGGGCCCTGAGAAGTATTTCTAACCTAGATTCCTTCTCAATTTTAAAACAATGCATCCATAGGAGTTTTAAATATATGGAGGGAGCAAGAGAATTTATCAAATGATAAATATGTGGTGGATAACTTAGGATAATGGGTATTCTTGTGATTGTTGGAAAATGGTAAACAACTTCTAATTTTGGCATTGTACCTCTTGATAGATACATGAGCAAATAAATGAGGCTTTTATAGACTGTGTATTACAATTGTACTTCTATTTGTACACTAATCCTTCTCACCTACTAGTTGCACATAACACACACTAGTTAATAAAATATCATAGATCTTAATGTTTACTCTGGTTCATGGGTTCTATAGCATAGTTGGGCATACCATACTTTTATAGAGTGGGTTCTATGTAACCCTGGGCCTATTTGAAGGCATGAAATGTTGAGTTTAAAACATGTAATTTTGTGTCACTATATTTTCTTACTTTCTTGTTCATTTTTCTCTTAGATCTACATTTTTTGTTTGTGTTCCCTAACAATTGGCATTAACTTTTGAGAATCTTGGTTCACTCTCTTCTACCCCCACTTTGAACTTGTTTTTTGTTCCATTCATTAGTTGGCACCCCCTTAATGTTTTGAACCACAAAATACATATTATTCTATATATTCAAATGATGACAAAAACAATGATAATGGGAACCTTCGTGAAATATGCAAATTTGGTCTTTTGGTTGAGGATCCATATCCACATGTAAGAGGCTTCAAGTTTTGAGTTGGTTTGATAACCTACTACCATCCTCTACATGGCCATTTGGAATTTATTGCTATCATAACAAGCACAAATCATGCCATCCCAACCCTTCTTTTGTATTGCTCAACACTTTCTAGCTGTTGCTTGAGGCTTTGGAATTACATGCAATTAATTTGTTTTCCACTCTTTTCTACAAGTGGTTTTCCAAAGCAACATATATGTTTAACTAGCACCATAGCATTGTCCATATGTAGCATGCCAAAAATCACTTGGAGTTTAGCTTCCCCATTCAATCTATCTGTATTATTATGACCCTAATAGAGGTATATATGGGGTCAAATGTATATCTTATAGCAGGTTGGCCTAGTAGTGGACCTACATGGGAAATGCACGAGAAAATGTATATATAGAGGTAAATAGGGTTATTATTGTATACATGGCCATTTGATTTGGATATATGGATGTACTTGTGTTAATCAGAAGTTGTTCTCCTATTGTATAAGGAGTTATTGCGTAATTCATAATCATCATACTTTTGGGAGTTTTTTTCCATGCCAATATCTAGGATACATTATGTGTATGCATGCTTATCTCATTATTTAACTATTAGGTTCAGAAAATTTGGTATCAAATTGAATGATTCTTGGTTTTGGCACCATCAATCTGCATCTTGCATGGTTTGATCCATAAATTTAGATAGGGTATCCAAATTCAATGAGATTTTAAGGTTTGTAAAGAATACATAATGTACTATATCTAATAAAAAATTCAATAGTAGAGGCTGTTAGAAATAAAGGGATGTGCTCATTTTTCCATAGACAATATAACAATATTTTCACCCAACCATAGGCACAAAGGCCACCCTCGAGCACCTTAACCTTGGAAGACATAATAATTCTAGAAGCAGACTAATAACCAACCAAGGTAGCACACCTTTCTCCAAGGCTAGCACACCAAGAAAGAATAACCAAAGACCAAGCAAAAAGTACAAACCATAACCAAGAGAAAGTTCAACCAAAAGCCAAAATCCCAGTTGCAGCAGCAACAACTGCAGTCCCTCTCCAAACTTGTGCACCAATAGTCTTATGCAGTTGTGAGTGAGTGAGTGTCAAATGAACTCTAGCGCTCTCTATTTATACTGATCTATCTCACTCGACTAGGCTAAATTCTCTTTCTAGAGGCTAATAACTCAATATTAAATATTCTCTTGAGCTGACTTGTCTTCTAGGGTTATTATCCAACGTTTTAGGGTTTCTCTTGCTTCCAAGAATATTCTAGTCTTGTCAAAGGTTACACATGGAGGTTAATACCTCCCATAACTACCATAATATCAAAACTGCCTCCTAGCTAGGGAGGTATTAAAGGTAATGGTCTTGAGCACAAACAGACCATTCAATTGGTAGCATCATCATAGCCACACATGCTATCTCATGATCACATAGATCAACTCACGAGCAACATCATCACTATCAATATCATTTGATAGCATCAACTGCATCATCTCTCGAAGCCATACTCCATCTGATTAATTGTGCATGATGTTGAATAAGTCACTCACCCCACAAAGTGATACAAGGAACATTCTTCTAATGCACATGTCAGAGTGGAAACCCATACAAGTTAGTGCTTTTATTCAATCCTAAACCTTTATTAAAAATGCCAAGACTCACTAAAACAAACATAACTTAAGATTACAAAGTCCCATAAAAATGAAACTAGTGGAGTTGGAAAAAGGGCATTATAGGGTGCACACACACACATACACACAAGTAGATTTGTTAGGAAACAATTATTGGTAGAGTTATTAGTGGTACATGATTGTTCTCTAGAAAAAGGGATAAAATGGGCAGGTTTTGGAAAAGTGGTTATAACTTTAACTCGGAAATTCCAACTTGAGTGAGACCAATGGTGTTATAGAGAAAGCATTTCAGGTTGTTAATGTCAAAATTAGAGTCACTGGATGATCTATAAATGTTTGCCTCTAGGTAATTCACTGCAACAAATCATAAGTGGAAAGAAACATTATGCTACTATCAATTACAATGTTTATGCCCTGTATTCATAACTAGATTTTTCCCTTAACACCAAGAAGTACTAACTACATAATTTAAATTAGAACACAATAAAAAAGGTTAACAACAACAAACACATTTTGCCCTAGATAAAACCCTAATTGAGGAAAAACTTGAACATTAAAATGCATTGTTTTATTACTTCCATTTTAAATTATATTCCTTGAACATACTCTCCAAATTGAATTTGTTGTTTATTTTCATGAGCTACCCCTAGGCAGTAAGGCCTTTTGAAAAGTATATTAAGGATTGATCTCTAATATGTGGATTTTGAACTCCATGGTTGCATTATAAAGGCTTCGATATAATTTAACCTATTATGCTTTATCCCTCCTACTAGATTGTTGAGCACACAATTAGGAGGAAGAATTCCCTTTGACTATCTTCAAAGAACTACTTCGATTGTACACAATTTGTATTGTCTCCTTTTGCTTTGTTTTTGTGTTCTTTTAGAGAACTTTATGGAGCTTGGCAAATATATTAAAGGGATCAAACATGACTAAATCAACCCGTCGAGTGCCTTGTTTCATAAATATATTAAGGACTTAGTCGAATATTATAATCACTAATCGACTTTACATTAAATGTCCTTAATTCACTATTCAATGCACAACCAATTTATTGCTTTCAAGACCAGGTCAACTTTGATCATTCAAGACTAACATCGCTTCCACTTGGTACTATGGTGGTCTTCCTACCCATGGGGTTTCCACTTGGGCTACAATCATCCCATTATGAATAGATGTGACACATCTAGGCCACATGGGTTATAAAATGCACTTATTGATGTAAACACACACACACACACACACACACACACACACACACACACACACACACACACACACAATCACATGTGCCTACTGCTTCAAGATTATCTAAAAAAGACAAAAATATAGTTTTTCTGTATTTTATCTAAAAAAAGACAAAAATATAGTTTTTCTGTAAATATAGTTTTATGGGTTATACAATGCACCTATTGATGTAATCTCACACACACACACACACACAATATCACATGTGCCTATTGCTTCAAGATTATCTAAAAAAGGCAAAAATATAGTTTTTCTGTATTTTATCTAAAAAAAGACAAAAATATAGTTTTTCTGTAAATACTCTACCTGATAAAAAAAGATCCCACATATATAACCTATTAAGATGTTTTGTCCATTTTCTCTAACTTTATACAATGATATCAAAAAGTGTTTCATATAAGCTCCTCCAAATAAAAACCCAAGGAATAGAAAAGGCTCTAATCTATGATAGATTCTAAAAAGAATTCAATATAAAGCATGATAAGAAATGGAGAGGAAACCATATAGTGATTCTTCCAAATAAATAAATCCTTTTTCCACTTGTTGATCCTCCTTTGAGAGTCCATCTGCAACCACGTTCAATTCATGATATATATGTGTGAATGAAATACTATGAAAAAGATTTGAAACTTCCTTTAGATGATGTACTAGAGGGATAACATACATATTGTGGATCCGGCTAACTCCTCTCATCCAATTTATTACAAGTAATGGGTCTCCAAAAAATTGAAATCTTTCAATCCCATTCTTGTTTCCCAATTTTAAGAGAGAACTTTAATATAAGAGTTCAATTGAATTGTTAGTCCCCGAAACCGACTGACTTTGAATTTAAAACAATGCACATTTGAAAAGAATAAAATCCCTCTAGCACTAGATATAAATTATTTGGACCTTAATTGATCCCATTAAATAAGTCCCATGGATATGATTTGTTGATCAACATTTCCTCAATTTGTAATTGTACTCTATCCCTTAGCACCACCTTGTAGCCTTGAAATATACCATACACCTATGACTATGCTTGAAATGTTGGTTTCTGGATGTCATACTTCAAATATACTTGGAGCCAAGTAAACCATAAGCTTCCATATAAACATAAAAAGTAATGATAAGTTTCGGTCATTTACCCATTTTCTTCTAGTAAAAACCAACAAAGGTATATTGTCATGTCTTAGATGCATACAAAACCACGCTAACCAACATCTTTCCAATATCTGAAGAGACAAGGACCAAAATATAAATAGATGAATACTTGTCTATGAGGGAGAGAGGATATCACATCTCCTTGGTGCTTAATCATTACCAACAAACCAACTAGTGAATCAATAACCCTCTTTGCAAGGTCACTAACCTCTATATTGTTCTCTTTATAAACATGTGTGAAGGAGATATTGCTGAAGGAAAAATTGATTTCATTTATCACATGTATAACATCTTGTAGGTGAATGTTTTGATTTGAAAACCCACCACCAAACCATTCTAACATGAGTCTTAAATCCCCATTTCCCAAACACACAAATTCCTTCTTGCCTCTCTCTTTCTCTATAGCCCATAGGATGCAAGTTTCTTTGAGGTCTATCCAATTATGTGTTCCAATACCAAGACAAAAGTGAAATGAGATCCAATACATTTCTAAGAGATAAAATCACCCCCCTACACCACACAACCCTAGGTTGTCTTTAGAGTCCCCATCAAAAAATCCCCATGGGTAGGTTGTGCCCTTCTTTAGTTCCCCTATCCGTCTTTTTTTCTTCTTGATTTTTTCCCTTGGGACTCCATCATAGCTATACTAGATCCTATACATGACTTGTTTGGGAGTTAAGACTTCATCTTGGAAGATGAATTTATTCCTTTCCACCCTTATAGACTATAAAACTACAATATGGAGTAAAGGGTGATTAGCAACCTCCTTATCATCAAGCCATTTTTCCAAACAATCCTCCACATTTATTCCTTTGCAATTCCCTTTCCCTCCCATGATTACTTAATTACATCCCATGCTACTCTAGAAAATTGAAAATCTAGGAACAAGTGGTGTACATTCTCCCCATTTTCCACATGTGTGAGATAAATACTTTGAACCACCAAGACAATTTTACAATTTTTCACGAGTTAGGATTTTATTGGTGAAAACAAGATACATGAAAACCTTAGTTTTAGGTGGGGATTTTGATTTCCAAATTTTAGTGCACTAACATCTATCATCCTCATCAAAATTTAAGGAAAATCACATTGCATACCCCAATCTTATTGTATAATAACCAACAATGGGATTTCATCTTATAAGGCTCCCTTAATTTGAAAGAGGGATTTATCAAGGCTTGATTTAACATGCTCCATTCATATTCCATCCTTCATTCCAATTCTAAATCTGTACCCAATTTCCAACTTGAGGCTCACAGGTTCTCATAAAATGGCTCATATACATCAACTAAAGTTACATATCCTTTCCATGTTAGGATTCTTTTAATCTCTTCAAAAAGTTGGTAAACCCCTTTGCCTCCCATCTAAGGGTCTAAATCCAACCTCACTTTCAAACCATTCCTTGTTCTCTAGCCCATACAATCTCCAACCGAGGGAAAATCCATTACCAATGCCTTCTAAAAGATAGATCCATTTGTGTACTTTTTCATTGGACTTCTAACCTAGGATTTAATGGATTATGGATTAATGTACTTCTTAACCATTTTTTTAAACATAAACAATTAGTTTAGTATTATATAAAATATATTGCAACATAGTTGAAATAATCAATTTTTACAAAAATTCCAAAAAACATAGGAGTCTCATGAATAATAAGAGAGAGGTCCATCCTTTGATGCTTTGTGATTGCAAGTTTTTTGAAAAAAAATCTATCTTGTTTCCAAGTGTATATTTGAACAAAGGAGTTCAACAAAAAAACCACTTTACTAATCATAAAACCTAGAGTTAATTAAGCTTTAATTCGATGTCCACCTCCTGTTGGTGCTCATCCATGGTGCACTGGTCCAGCTGAGGATGCATGTTTTGATTTACTGCAAGCAAAACCCTCGAGCCCAATGTACTTCTTAACCATTACCTAATACTAATAACCATAAATGGATATCAATCTCCAAATTTCCTTTTTTTTGCAAGGGCTCTTCCAAATAAGTAAGAATTTTTAAAACCCCATTGACAAATGACTTAGGCTTGGATAATATCTCCCATTGAACTGGTGGAATTTCTTTGTCTTTTTTACCTACCTAAAGAAGACTAAACCATTTCTTTCTAGTATTATTTATAATATACTTTGGGATGAGGCCATAAAGATACAATATAATGGAATTGCTTTGAGGACTACTTTACCAATGGTGTTCTACCTCCCAGGGATAGCCACTAATTGCAACTTTATTGAAAGGGATAGAATATTTTGGACATTTATCACCATACTTGTTGCTATATCAAAAACTTTAAAATATTGTTCATATGCCTCAACATCACATGTTCCATTTCCAAATAAAATTGCATCATCAACAAACAACAAATGTGTCCATTTCAAGTCTCTAGATATATGGATCCCTTTTAGTCCACCTATATTTCTATTTTGTGCTACATACCTTATTCATAAATGTGGGACTTATAGCCCTCACACTTCAACAACATGGATCCTTTGCAATAATGATACTTTATCTTTGCAATATTCGTTCAAGGTTGTTTATAAGGCTTCTCTATCTTTTGTGAAACTTATAACAAAAAATCAACCTATGAATATGTTTGTGCAAAACTCTATCTAGGATTCAATCCATTTGCTTACATGTGAATATGTAATATGTTTCGATACCATGACTTATTCGAATTCCAATTGTTCATGCTCTGTATAACATCACTAGTACCAATTTTAGGGGGCTCAGTTCCTCCTACTCTTGTTTGAAGACTATTAATGAGACAATGTTGTGCCAAAACATTCTGACACTCAAATTATCATTATTTGAAGGAATGAACAACTAAGTTTAATAATCCATTGGATGAAAAACAATAACAATCAACATTCTCCCAATTACTTGAATGCTTTCCTCAATATTTATTTAATGGAAAAGACAAAGGCAAAATTGGATTCTTCGGGCTCCAAACCTACTCATACTCAAAAATTTTAACCCAAAAATTCTTTACAAAACTCCAACAACAAACAAATAGATCACTCTAGCATTGATAAGAAAAGTTAGGAATGCCTTGCTCAGCTTTCACATTACCCCAATAATCAATGTAATAACAATCTTCAATTTACAAGGAGAAGAACCCCCTTTCCACTGAATAAGATGCCCAACAATTAATGCAAGGAAACAAACACACTTGTGTGTGTGTACATACATACATATAATTAAGGAATGGACAACTAGGTTTAATAATCCATTGGATGGCAACCAATAACAATCAACATTCTCCCAATTGCTTCAATGCTTTCCTAAATAGTTATTTAATGGAAAGGACAAAAGAAAAATATATGGGACTATAAGATTGTTCTATATTGGATTCTTCCGTCTCCAAACGTACTTATACTCAAAAAAATTAACCCAACACTTCTTTTCAAAACTCTAACAACAAAAAAATGGATCATTCTAACTTTGATAAGAAAATATAGAAACACCTTGCTCAACTTTCACATTACCTCAACAATTAATGTAATAACAATCTTCAATTTACAAGGAGAAGAGACCATTTTTCCACTTAATAAGATTCCCAACAATTAATACAAGGAAATACACACACTTATGTGTGTTTGTGTGTGTGTACATACATACATGTGTGTATGTGCACACACACACACACACACATCTTCCATCCATTGCTTAATTTGACAATTCATGACCATAGCCCAACAAACACAGATATATGTATACGAATGCTCCAACAATAATTGAGAGAATGAGACAAAGTAATCACAAGCCAAATGATTTGTTTGATGAGATGTCACCTTAGCTATAAATAATGCACAACAATTGGAGGAAGGAGAGATGATGTTGATGCATTCAATGTCTAATTGAAATTTTTGTTGTTGTGTGCATCCTAGGAACCCAACACACAGACATGGTGGAATGTTACACTGATTTCCCAACAACTAGCACCCTTATACAATGCGTATAGCCTACATATGGCCTCAAGTATCCATGAAGTGTTGAAAACAACTTTCTAGAGGTGCATGTAGCCTTAAGGAGGTGACTTCTTTTTGTGTACATCTATAAGAATTATTCAATTGCTATGTATGGCCTAAAAAATTACAAGTTTGATGTTCTTTAGGGATAGAAATAGAAACTTGGCTAAAAGAATGCAAGAACCAAGTTAACACAACGATTTATCTCAGAACTCAGAGTGGAATGGGTGGTGGTCATCTTAGAGCTGTTGTCTTTCACCAATCATTAATGGAAAATTGATTTCCAAATACAACCAACACAAATATAATGCACTTCCTCATTACCACCATTAACATATTAAGAACAACAAATAACCACAGAGACAATGAATTCCTTTTACTATGTATAATCTCTCATATTTCACACCATGAATAGAGAATGGAGTGTAACTCTAAAATATGCACTCATACAAATTAAATATACAATGATAGATACAACAATTGATCATTAAGAAACTCACAATCAACATAAATATTTTTCCCTAGAAACCCAAATAATAAAACCAATTTCAAATGGTTTCCTAGTCTTCATTTCAACAATCTCAGGTTACAATGCAACTCATGTCTCTATGGTCATTCGACAATTTACACAACTCCTCCTCATGGCCATAAAAATACCCTTTGAGAGTCAAGTTACAAGAAAATGTAAGAGAGACAGGGGCAATGGGAAATCTAAGCATTCTTGCCCTTTCATTTCCCATTCATCACTTTTTTTTCCTATTTCCTTTTTCTTTTACATTTAATTTTGTTTTCATTTTCTTTTATTTAATTATTTTTAGTACTTACATTGTCCCTTTCTTTTCTTTTTTTAACCTTCATTAATTATCAAATTGCACTTGTGTATTGAGTTTGATAACCATTTATTTTGTTCAGATCCATTTTAGATCACACTTCTCCATTTAGAAGCCTTTTGGTCTCCAAAATATTAAAGGAAACCAATATGGATCAATGTGCCTTCCATTTGCTTCTCTAGAACATGGATTTCAACTCTAACTCTATCTTTGGTTACCGCCTCTGGTTCTAGCTCTAGTTTATGGTTTGCTTGTTCTTGCAATACAAAAGTTTGCTCACTAACTACCTACTCTGAGCAATCTTTAGATCCAAACTCTTCGATCATAATTCATTCCCAGCTTCAGTGTGTAAGCCTCTTTCATTCTCAGACTTGGATATGGTCTATCTTAGTAGCTAATGGAAGCCAAGTTTAATTTTGGTATTTACTTGTTTTGTGAGATCCTAGTGAGCTATATGTCATCACACAACAAATCCACAAGGAGAGTGTGGACTGCATATTTTCTACTAGGGTCAATTGCTTCCAACATAGAAATGATTCTATGGTGCTTGCAAATGCTTATGATCAACCTATATCTACAACATTGTCACTTAGATGAAAACCTTCATGTGCAATCATTACACCTTCTTCTTCCCAAAACAATTACTAGTTCTTCCAAATGTAAGCTTGTAGGTGGCATCAATTCCTACAGTGTTGAGGATGAGGGAATGCTCAAGGTTTGGAAAATGCAAAGAATGGTTTGCAAACATCTTGGAGGAACTATTGTATCCAATGGTTTACTCAATGCAAATGTACTCCATGAATTATCCAACATTTTGTTGGTTTTGGCACTTAAGATCACTAACCTCCATGCACCAATCTTCAACACATCTCCAAGAAGGGAATCTTTTATTCAAAGATTGAAGGAAACAATTGGATCAAGGTGACCTTTAATATTGACTTCAACCTGATAACGATTTCATTGCTAACAATTTTCTTGTAATAAACCCATAAATGTAAAGACTCCATCTTCATTGGTTTCTAGGTTGTGTTTTTCGTGATGCTGACAACTTTTATTATTTTCAAAAGCTTTGTCTCTTTTACAATCACCTCCAGTCTTCCTTGTAGATAGTATATCACATTCCTTGATTGGAAAAGATTCACCATGAAAAATTTTCATTGAACCTTCCAATCCATAGAGAGACATGAAATTGAGATGGCTATTACAGGCTTTTACAAGGAAACTGAAAAGTCCTTCAAACATTTCTAGATTGGAAGCTAATTTCTTTGCTATTACTATGGGAGAAATTTTGTGTGATCTTTCTTTATAACCTTTGACTTGTATTGAAATGTAACATGCACTCTTTATGTTTTCTAGCACCAACTTGCACCTTAGGATAGCCACAATTTGAAATGAAACATTGTTGGTGTATTCTAAGTCTCTAGAAACTCCCTTCAATTTTTTTTCTTCGTATCATTTGTCACCTTTTTCACAGTTATTTAGGGAAAGTTAGTGTCCACAAGAATTTCTCCAATTTCAACACAAACCTTCACTACATCATTAATTTTTTTTGATATACTTTTTGTAGTTCCATCCACTTCAATTATCTTTGAATTTATTGTATTAGATGGTGTCTTACTAGATGCAAAAGTCTATGGCATTTATGTGGTTGCAAACATATTTTCCGTGGAGCTAGATGACCTTCTAGACTTAATGTTATCTTCCTTTTATCTATTTACCACAATCCTAGATCCATCATAAGTGCCATCCAAATATATCTAAATCCCCCTGCTAGACACATTTTTTTCTCTTTTGTTGGTGCACACACATCTATCTTCAGATGAATAGTGTAAGTGGGGAAACACATCCTTTCCATTTCAGGTTTATAAAGAAACTTTCCAGATATTCTCTAGTCATGGTCATGGTATGAATATCATTGGAGAAATACCACAATGCTTGTTGATGTTATGGAGAACCCCCAAAATGTTCATGCAATCTTTCTTTTCTTATGAGAGGGATAAAAAAAATGAAACTTTTCTTCAGATGGAGCTTCCAAGTAATCTACATTTCACGATAGCAAATGTAACACTTTTGTCATAAGGAGACAAGAACTGAGAATTACATGGTTGTTTGAATGGGGAAACATATCTCGGAAAAACAAGTCCCCTCTTGCTACCCAACATGGACTTATGCACATGAAATGATTTGGTAGTCCCCTGAGTATGTATATCAAAATCACAGGGAGGGATTGTGTTTGAAATTTCGACCAAAGGACTCATGCAAACCTTTAATTTACCCAATTTTCTTGTACCAATATCCTTTGAAGACAATACCGAGTATCTCAAAAGAGTTACACTTCCCATGTCGTATAGTTTTGGGTAAGGAATATTTTTTTGTTTTCGATGCAACTTATTTTCAATCTCTTACAATTGGAGGAAAATGGCTTGCAGAGGAGTCAAACACATTTTATTTATTTATTTATTTTCCATTTCACCTTAGGGCCTTGAAGGTGATGGATGAGAACATTTGCACCGGCTTGGCATCTCATAGCCTCCTTTCCCTAAACCTCCCGCTATCTATTATGTAAACCTTCATCTATGTGTATTTGTGTTTGTTCATAAATAGTATAAGGAGAAGTAATTGTGTTTGTATCATAATCAACACTAGTCACCACTAATAAACAATTATTAACAACATGCATGGGAAGGAGAACATGGGTTGTGGGCGGGGAAGAGGAAATCCATGCACTAAGATTCTGAAACAAACTCATCAAGCGAGCACAATCATCCATTAAATTATTTAACCCTTGCATTGGATTTACTGTTGCAAGTTCATCTATTTATTACTTCACACATCATACAGATTTAATAAACCAATATTCGTAAAAATTTGCAGAAAAGAGATTAAAACTTATATGTTTGAGAATTACTATTAGACCAAAAAACCGATGGAGCAAGCAATTTCCATTGAACCAAAGGTAGTCCACTATGGATATCACCCCCTAGCCAGGATATGATACCACTAAGGTGAAGAAGCAATGCATAATACTCATACTAGTCTCTTAATTCACATATCAAAAATATTGCTAAACCAATATTTCACTGCTGAGTTTTTGAAGATAAAAGAGCCCTCGACACCCATAATGCCTGCCCACACAACACAAGGAGGTCTTCCTTCTCTGCTCAATAGTCCCTCAAAAGTATTCTCCCTTCAATGTTATTCAATGTGTGCATGGAAAGGTCCAAGTTGATGTCCCTTAGCTCCAACAAAAAATGACTTGGTTCTTGGATTTTTCTAGAGCTCTCATGGATTCATTTCATGGCTATGCTATCACATGCTATGGCAACCTTCTTTTTCAGCAAGAACTCTCATTTTTCCTCTTTTTCCATCTTCCAAAAATTTTCTCCATTTTCCCATTAAAATTTCCCTTATTGTTGCATGAATGAAAGATGTTAAGAGAGTCCTAATTCAACTCTTCCTAGTTCCAAGAATGTTGGGGAGACAACTTGCTAATTTTTAGGAAACAATGGCTTAGATTGAGGAATTTGTTTCTACCACTCTTCTTAACCTCTTTTAACTTTTCAAACTCGGATTTTGAAATGGGTGAATGTTCAAGGTAACATAAGGTAGATGTTTTTAGGCATAAAACCCCCTTAGACCCTCTCACCTTTATGCTCTTGTGGTATCATATCCCCTTTAGGCGCTCTTGTTCTATCGAACTTGGCATTTTTCTTTATTAATTGTAGAAACAAAATACTCACAATATTCATGAGGGTCAAATTGAGATGTTACATCCCCTCCCCCTTGGAATAACACCATCCTCAGTGTTTTGTTATTGTAACAATGTTTATGTCATCATTCTTCAACTATACCTTCAATGCCAGTCTCTTCATTGTCTTGGTATGTCTCCAATCTTTTATCATTTATCATATCTCTACAACAATCATGAAATTAAACATACATATCATAGTCATTTCTATGCATTAAATCTTTCATCGATATGAATCCAATCTATAATTGTCAATTCACAACTGAAATGTAAATAATTCAAGATAAAGTATGTAATCCAGTACAATATTTATTTGTATGAATACATATATACTATGTATGGATTCCATAGATGGAAATCAACTAAGTATTTTCTCGGACACACCCAATGCACTCATGATCTTAGGTAGAATGTTATTCATTCAAGCCTCCTCTTCCTTGTAGTCACACCCTCTAGGCTCATGGATCCCCTTCTATGTTACACAGTCCCTCGGGAGATCCATCATTTGTCAAGGCTTCCTTGCAATGGAAGAGTACCGAGACTTATAGATTCTTACAGGAAAGCCATCCCTTGGCTTGCTCTAAAATAACATAACACATCTCAACGACGATCAAGGCATATCATAGGGTTCCAATGTCACTACAGTGGCATTCTCTCCATGCTTTTCAACTTCAACAACCATCATATGTCCATCCTAAACAGATTCATCATCTCACATGTATCGTATACATATAGTTGCCATGAGATATCATCACAATAATTTCAATCGAAAATATTTTGTTTCAAACCTGTTTCATACATGAATAAGATTTTACAAGTACAAGATTCTTGTCATAATGTTTGGCTCTTGCATGTGGTAGCACACAATCTTAATTATGGGCTTACACCCATCTCCATATCCAATACCATCATACTTTAAATCAACCGAACAAGTGTAAGTATTCAATCATATATTCCTTTCATTGTAGTATTTACAACAACCCAAAAGTGATTTCAAACATAACATAAAAAATTCATGAATGCATCGCAACGATTCTAACCACATTTGCACACCAGAGGTTTCTTTCTTTGACATACCCCACTAGTATCAATGAAACACATGCATTCAACCATGAATACATCATTTAAAAAATATAAAATATGTATGAAGGAATCCTTACCCAATTCCTTTAGATCGCATGTTGTTAGTAGTTTACATACCTATGCATTTTCCATCAACATCTCTTGATGCTACCTGATCAATTGATGCCTTATAGATTCTCACATGATCCCTTCATAAAACATCTCTACAAACATCCTCTTGTATTTATCCTTTGAACAAGATTGTCTACCATTGGCAAATGTATCATAAACATCTTCAACCCTTCATTTTTGGAAAACAACCAAGTGCAACTAACTGATTAATACTTGAGAAGGTTGCATATATGGTAGTCTAGATGGAAATAAAAATAGCTCACAATGGTACTAGAATTTTCCACTTTAGACTTCTCAACTTCATACATTAACAATAAAATCCTCATAGCAAGAAATAGAGTGTTCATGGACTTTCTAGGATAATCTATAGTACTTGCTTCATCAATACCATTAAGCCCAGAAGGCCCTAATGTGGCATATCTATTAAAAAATTTAGATGTTTCCTTTAATGGCATGCAACAAATCTTCCATATATAGTTGCAAACTCATGATGAATGCCCATTAAAGCAGAAGATTCAAAACTAGTGAGATTTGTACCATCAATATGGTATTCCTAAACATTGCTTGTTTTGATACTTTATTGAGAGTGGTATGAATTCATCAATAATGAAATGAAAACTGTGATATTGCAAACCTTGATAAAATCCCCAATGAAATCATGAATTTCTTAGGAAGTAGGAAGAGAATCAAACAACATAGTAACTTGAGTCTTATCTAATATTTGCTTAACCTTTAAGATGGAAGATAATAAGGTAGGGAAACAACAACAAAGGTGATGCAAACAAATATGTTGGTTCAGATTAGTTACAACTTGGAATGCCATAATAATTTTTTTAACCCATTCCCCATTATGATGCTCTATAAATTCGCTCCATACATTAAGCAAACAATGATCATCAATCTTTATATAGAACACTTTTTCCTTCTCTCTATCATGCAACTTTAAAGTATTTACAAATTTCAACCAAACCATAGAAATATATGAAATAGGAGTTACCATATCTTCAAATTGTTACACATTATTTTGGTCACCCCAGTGATCAACTGACAACATGTGCTTAACTCATTTCCATGTTCCCTGAAAATATTAAAAGAGACTTTTTTCATGAGAAAAGTGGTTTGATTTTCCTCTTTCAAATACTATGACAAGGAAGGTCGTCGCACCCTTCTCTATGCATGAGGTGCGACGATGCCTGATCGTTGTACTCTGCACCAAAGCTGGATTGTGACGTCATTACAGGCTGCCTGTGCATAGGGTGCGATGATGCTCAAGCAAAGGAAAAGTCAAAATTCATGACTATTCTAGAAGGGAATCTTCTAGAAGATGAGGTGGCCTCCGATCAGTTTGGATCTTACTCGCTTCTCTGATTTAGTGGGATCGTCCTAATATCCTCATCCATCCCTCTTTCACCCTATATAAAGAGGCATCTCTTATGGAAAAGGCTAAGGTTTGCAAGGGATTGCATATGCATGAAGAGTTCTACTACATATTATACTTGAGATCTTTGCTTTATTTCTCTAAGTTAGATTGTGGATCTTCTTCATCAAAGGCATTGGAGCAAAGGTGTGTGTGTTGGAGCAAAGAGTCATTGAAAGGGACCTTGCAACATCAAGGCATGGTTTGTATTCTCCACTTTCCATTTAATATAATGCAACAATACATCTCTTCCCTATAAAGGTGTCTTATCTTTTATTGTATAACTCCTTGATCTTATACATAGAATTCATTGGAATATATATATCTTTGTTCTCTCTCTCTTTGTTGGTTTGTGCTTCTTAAACAGATTCAACATCCCACAAACTCAAAGAAGGAGCTACAAGGATGACACTAGCGAGGATCAAACGTCGTTTAAAAGGTATGTCAATTGTACCTCTCTAAACTAGTTTATATGACAATGAAGTCTAAGGTGAAGTTTGTATTATGTATTGTTTTGTTCTAGCTTCCTATGGAAGTTAGGGAGATTAGTTTGTGTCCGCACTTAGCGATTTGTCTGAAAACACACATGCACCAACTTCTATATAAGATGGAGCGTTACCTACAAATTTGATAGTGGTGCAGTCTACTATAGGTGGCATAAGGGATTCATTCATGTTCCCCTTAGAATTAGGTCAACCCTAGATTGATGCTCACTCGAGGACTCGGTTGTATATGTTCCCTCCATATCTAATCCATTTAATACCAAATTCCATATCCTTAACACAATATTTAAGGGTAGTTTTCTCTTACCATATCGTGCAACATCTCCAACACAATATTTCCATATGCTTTCAAATATTTTCAGCAAGATCTCTATATGGAAAAGCCTCCATTGTGTCCATTTAATAAGTGAACATTCTATCAGAAGAAATTGTCTCTAGGGTGTGTCCTTAATATTTATAGAAAGGAACAGCTCAAAGAGACTAGCACAAGAATCCCAATCCCACATATTCCAACTATTATGTCAATATTTAAAGACAGACTTGAACACTCAAACATTGGAACTAAAATAAGTTGCATAACATATATTCTATTTGCAAAGAAACCAAGATTTTGCAAAATGTAGACACATATTTTCTAGCATGAATTCCAAGTTTTTTTACTTTTTAACGATCTTCGTAAAAACCAAGGGTGTCATCAAGAGTTTCATGCACTTTGAGGTGAGTTGTACTAGTGGTTCTTGATTTCTTTCCACCAAATCATGAATTGTCAAACTTGGCTTATTTTCCCATAGACATTGTTCCATCTTGTTGGGGATTGGGTGTAACATGATATGAAACAAACAAACAAAACTATAGATAATCAAAGAGGAAATATTTTTTCAAAGACAGAAGGTGGTGTCTAAAGACACCATTACAAATAATATTTCAAAGAAAGAAGGTAGTGTCTAAAGACACCGTTACAAATAATTTTTCAAAGACAGAAGGTGGTGTCTAAAGACATCGTTACAACACTTAAGCATAATACATTATGATTAAAACATCACAATGCATATTGGACAACTTGTACACAACAATGATATCACCATGGTGATAATGACCCATCAAGTCTGCTATTTATAACTTCAAGATCTGACCAAATTCCTTGAAATCAGGAGGATCTTGTCCACATATAATCATCAATGATTGGAGTTGACTCTGTCAAATCTGCATTGTCAAGTCGGATCAACAAGGATGCTCAACCCAACCATCCATACGTCCAAATCGTAGTTGATTTCTCGGCTGGTCAATCCATCAATCGATTGTCTTTGACTATTGGTCAACTGTTCAACCAATAGGTTGTCAACTAATCTATCGACTGATGTAGAGATCTGGTCGATCACCCCACTCAATTTTTATAGATGTAGGTTGATCACCCGACCAAATGATTCCAGGAGAAGTGTGGTGAACCATCATAACTTCATGTTTCGACACCTCCCCATAAACACATGAATCTGGAGATTCAGGAGGTGAAATTACGTTAGTAGGACACCCCCCCACAATTGCAACTTCTTGGAGCCCAAGCATTGTATGTAGCTTGATAAATCTAGCTTCAGATAATGGTTGGTAAATATATCAACTACTCGATCATATGTTCTGCAATAGACAAGAGAGACAACGTTCTCATGAACCAATTGTCTCAAATAACGAGAATGGAGATGAACATGATTCATCTTATGGTGGGAAACATGGTTGTCAACAACTTGAATAACACTCTGATTGTCTCAGTAGATTGTAGTCGAGGTATGAATAGAAAAGCCAAGTTCACCCATAAGTTGGTGAATCCAGTCTTCCTTTGTACCTGCATGAATGGCACCACGATATTCTACTTATGTAGCTAGCAAGGAGACTATCTTTTGTTTATTGCATGACCAAATTAACGGTTCAGTGGTGAAGTGAAACACATAGCTAGAAGTGGACTTCTGATCATCATTGTCACCAGCTCTGTTGGATTCGGTGAATTCGACCAAAGAATTTGAACTTCGAAAATACTTGATACCAAAATGAGTGGTACCCTTGAGATAACAAACAATTATTTAACTTCTTTCCAATGGCTTTCTATGAGGTCCTGTATAAACCAAGAAACCACACTAAAAACAAAGGAAATGTTAGGTTGACTATGAGTAAGATAAATAATATTGTCGACTAATTGTCGATAGAGTGTAGCATAAACTTTGGGAGTTTGACGAGTTTTGTTCATATTGACTCCAAATTGAAAAGGAGTAGCACATGGCTTACAATCTTCCATCTTAAAACCTGTCAAAAGATCCATTACATATTTAGATTGAGAAATTAAAAAGCCATCATATAATGGTAATACTTGAAGACCCAAAAAATAATGTAGAGTACCAATATCTGTGATGTCAAAAGAGTCAGAAAATTGCTTCTTCAATCTAAGAATGAGATCAATGTTATTGCCAGTGATGACAAGGTCATCGACATATATAAAAAAAATCAAAGTGTTTCCATTAGTATGGAGTACAAAAGTTTCAAGTACACGGGTCATAAATGCAACATTGGCATGTTTATTTTGACTTCGAGTTTGTTGACCGGAGGAAATATCACCGACATCAAGTCCAGTAGCTTCAATGTTCTTGGAAGCCCATGTAATACCCCTGTTCTCCCCAGTATGTAATTAATCATGAATTGATAATTTCCATGCCATAACATGCAAACAATGTAAATGAATTATTGTTTAATTGAAAATGCCAACATCTAATTGTGGGGGTGAAGCCTTGAAAGTACTTGTTGGAAAATTAGTTGTCATTGATGTCAGCTCTAGAAGAAGTTTAGGATCCCCTAGAAGTGATGGGTGTATTTGAAGAAGTCTCCAAAATGCCCCCCTTATGGCGTAGCTTTAAGAATGGCGCTCATGGGAAGAAACTTTGAAGAAGTCTACAAAAATACCTAAAAATATGGTTAAGTGGTTAAATGGTCAAGAAGCCCCAAAAGTGTTGCAAAGAATAAGTTACAGGTTGACTCTAAAGTTAAATAAAGAAAGTGAAAACTATATATATAGGTCGGCCCTAAAAAGTTAAGTAAAGGAAGTACTTGGAAAAGTATAAATACACACCAAAGAGCCTCTCATTATCATCAAGAAAATGTGGAATGGAGCTAGTATAAGTGGGTCTATAGTTGTGTTAGGAATATTGGTGAAGTTCAGTAAAGGAAAAGTCTTCAAGAGTGAAGTGTACAAAACTTTCTAAGGTCATTCATAGTGTACAAATCTTTTTAAGGTCATCCACGGGTTGTAGTGAAGCGAATCATGGATGTACGTGGGTTGACAATAGAGCAAAGTGTGGATCTGTGTTTTGGGTAGGTACAAGATGACAAGTGACATCAACAAGTTGTTCAGGTGAATCTTCAGTAGACCAGGAGAGTCTTGGAATTTCTGTTCAAAGAATTTTGCGACCATTGTTTTGATGATATGGTTCTTTTAGATTCATCGCATTGGTTTTTTCATATTCGACGTTTCAGACCAAACTAGTGTGGTCCATCATCATGAAAGGTATTATGAGATATGAAGGAAAAATGACGTTTATGAACAAACCTGTAGGGTTTCTATGGGATCCCCCCTCTCTCCCATCATAGCCAATTTATTCATGGAATATTTGGAAAGCAAAGCCCTTATCTCCTCACCCTTCCAACCTAAATACTGGAATAGGTTTGTCGATGATGCTTTTGTCATTTGGCCTCATGGTTGTGACAAATTAAATGAATTTGTGAATCACCTCAATAAACAATCTGATCACATCAAATTCACTATGGAGGTTGAAGATAAAGGCAGTCTTCCTTTTCTAGATGTTAGGGTCACAAAAGACTTGATGGATACTTAGCCCACCAAGTTTATAGGAAGAAAACTCACACCGAACAATACCTTCATGCCAATTCCCATCATCACCCTGCCCAAAAATTAGGGGTTCTCAACACCCTAGCTACTAGGGCCTTCAAAATATCTGATGATGAACACCTTGATGAAGAGAAAAATCATCTCCTCAATGTTTTCAAGGATAAAGGCTATAAAAAACATCAGTTTATTAAAGCCTTTCGAAATGCCACTAAAACACCTAGAAATAAAGAACAAACAAATAATGATGCGTCCAAGGTTTTCTTACCCAAATACAAGGGACACCAAACAATCTTGCTAGGATTTTTAAGAAGAAAATCATTAGGGAAACTTTCAAACCCTTAAAAACTATTAGGAATTCCCTTGGGTCAGTCAAAGACCATGTTCATCCCATCGAACATAAGGGTTTCTATATGATCTCGTGCTCATGTGGTAAACAATACATAGGAGAAAGATGCCACTCCTTTAGAATTAGGATTCAAGAACATGTTGCCGACATAAAAATAAATCACACTTGTCCCTCAGCCTTGGCAGAACATTAAGACAAAACTAAACATCACATTTGTATTAAAGGCGCCAAAATTCTTTCCAAGATAGATCACTATCACAATAGGAAATTTAGAGAAGCCATCGAAATTGAAAAAAAACCAAACAATCTAAACAGAGATGATGGATGGAAAATTAGTCAAAATTGGATCCCAACACTAACCACAATGACTCATTCTAGAAATTAATTAATAATTAATATTTTTTAGGTTTTTATATTTCTTGATTTCATTTTAATGAGTCGGCTCTGAATAAATAATATTTTTAGGTTTTATAAAAAATAAATTGATTTCACTTTTAATAAGTTGGCTCTTCATAATAACTTTTCAGGTATTTATTTACACTTGTTATATCATTTTTCCTTCATATCTCATAATACCTTTCCTGATGATGGACCACACTAGTTTGGTCTGAAACGTGGAATATGAAAAAACCAATGCAAAGAATTCGAAAGAACCATCTCATCAGAGTCATGGAACTTGGCTATGATAGGTTGATTCTTTTATATACATATTTAAGGGTGGAAGGAGAGGTAAGGAAAGGGGGTTGGCGTTAAAATTTTGGTATGCTCATTTAACCATAGACAATGTCACATCATTGTCACCCAACCATAGGCACTTACACATGCCACCCCCGAGCACAATAACCTTTTCTTATATAGAATGATTACAACAAGTCCACTCTAGAACCAATAGATAAACCCTAACCAGAAATACCTTTGTTGTAGAAGCAACACAATACCAAGAGAACATACCTCTACTAATAGAAGCGTACCTTCACCAAGAGAAGCACACAAGAGAGATACCAGAAAGACTCAGAATACTCCACGACAACTGCTGCACTACTCTCTCTAGACTTACGCCTCCTTGTGTTGCAGCTGTTGCTCCTTAGACATCCACACTAGCTGAGTGAGTGAGTGTGTGTGTGTCCAAATGATTTAAGGAACCTCCTTGTTTATACTAGCCTGTCCAAGTGACTTTTCCAGGTGGGGCCAACTTCTCTTTCTAGGGTTTTTATTATTCTCCTTGGGTTGACTTCTCTTCTAGGGTGATTCCACATATTTTTAATGGTTCTCTTGCTTCGAGAATATTCTACTCTAAGTACAAAGGTTATACTCGAGGTTAATACCTCCCACAACTACCAAAATATCAACACTCCCTGTTATCTAGGGAGGTATGAACTAAGATGTTCTTCATGTAATGGTCTCAATGACATCCATCCATCTCACATGGAATGGGAAAGACTCACATGGTCTTGCAGACCATTCTACAGGTAGCATCAACATAACCACATAGGCTATCTCATGATCAAACAAATCATGTCACAAGTAGCATGGCCACATAATCCATTTCATGATCAAATGGATCATGTAACAAGTATCACCATCATAGCCACACATGCTCTGTCATAGTCACACACATAGACTATCTGATGGTCATGTCATAGTCATGCATCTGGGGCCTCATCAACACATGGAGCATCTCTCTAGTGGGAATAGCCTCATCCTCCTCCTAGACCTTAAGTCATTATAGGGATTTCATCTCTCTCACATAGAACTAGGCATCTAGCTCATACAGAACTAGGAAACCATCCAACTCGCACAGAATATGAAATATGAAGTTGAGGCAGTTAACATAGAACTGTGCTACTACCCAATCCAAACAGAGTCTGGGAAATTGCAACTTTCCTTCTCACATAGAATCTAATATCTAGGTCATACAGAACTAGTAAACTTGCCAACTCACAAAGAATCTTGCATCTAGTTCATACATAACTAGTAACCTCTGGTTGGTACACCAGGCAACCAATCAACAATGACCATGCATCTAATCACAAGGATTAGGCGATGTAGTGTGCACACACTACCCATCTATCCCAAGGATAGGAAACACCTCCAACCACAAAGGTTGGCCCTCCATCTTGAAAAGTTGGGAAACTTGCTAGCCCCGAAGGCTCGAGATTTGCTGACCTCGTGCAAGGTCATGATGACTGGTGCCATAGTTAGTAACATGCCTGTAAATAACCACCTGTTGTTTCCACACTCTACAAGCTATTTCCCCAAGAATCACATATATGACTTATCACTCCCTCTTACTAGGGAATCCCTTCTGGACCACACCAAGCTTCTCCCTAAAGTACAAAAACTTCTCCCTTGACAAAGGCTTGGTCAACACATATTCTATCTATTCATATGTAGTGACATACTGGAGCTTCACCGCTCCTTTCTGCATCATATATATGATATAATGGTACCTAATATCGATATGCTTGGACTTGTCATGAAACACTATGTTCTCTGACAACTTCACACAACTCTGGTTGTCGCACCAGATACAAGTCACCTCTAACTCGAGATCAAACAATCCTGCAAGAAGATTCCAAAGCCACACTACTTCGCTGCTAGCTGAACACGCTGTTATATACTCTGCCTCAACCGCATTGAGTGCCACACTAGTCTGCTTCCTTCTGAACCATGAGATCATTGTTGATCCCAAACTGAAGCGACATCCAGATGTACTCTTCCGATCTGTGACACTACTGGCCCAATCTGCATCAGTATAGCGTTGCACGTTTATCTCAATATCTAAAACATATCCAAGTCCATAGTCAGTTGTACCTTTCAGGTACCTCAACACATGCTTTGCCACAACCAAGTGAACATGTCTTGGTTCAACCATATACTGACTCAAAGTGTTCATCACAAAGCATATATATGTTCTAGTGTTCATTAAATACATCAACGAACCAATCATCTGCCTGTACATGGTGACATCCACTATCTTTGAAGAAATATCACTCAATAATTTCAGGTTCATCACCATCAGTGTGGGCATGGATTTACAATCCATCATAATAAATCTATTTAGGATTTCTACCACATATTTTCCTTGGCACAAGAAAATCTCACCCAGTTTCTGCCACACCTTTAGACCCAAAAAGTAATTCATCATACCTAGGTATTTCATCTCAAACTTCGATGCAAGCTTTCTCTTGCACTCAACGATGAGTTTCCCGTTCCCTGTTAGAAATAGGTCATCCAATATCAAAGGAAAAGCAATCCCATGCTCATTAAAATATCTGTTTGGCATATCCTGCATTGGGTGTCTGCTTAAGCCCATATAAAGCTTTCTTCAATTTGTAGACATGAGACTCCTTCTTATGTATCATGTGGCTGCTCTATGTACACTTATTCTGACTACTAGAGAAAGTGTCTCATCATAATATTCTCCCTCTTGATGGGAGAATCCTCTAGCCACAAATGAGGCTTTGTACATCTCTATGCTGCCATCAACAACATGTTTGATCTTGTAGATCAATTTGAAAGTCACTAGTGACTTCTCAAGGAAAAAATCCATATCCTAGTCCTTCTGACTGGGTTTTGTCACTAAAACAAGGGAATCTTCCCAGGATGTATCATATCTCCTCGAAGCCTCTGAAGCTTTGATCTATCCTCCTCAACTCATGGCATCTATCTGTCAGTCCCAGGATACCTCTCTCTCTCCCATCTAAATATGAGTAGGAAAAATTTCTACATGAAAGTCTCTAAGACAATGAATTTCTCTGAGATCAGGCTCACTCTGAGTCTCCATGCTCCCTCTGAAGCTTGAATCCCTTTGAGTCGATATAATCTCTGGATCCATCTGATCCCTCTGTATGTGATGATCTACTTTGAAGTCTAATCTCCCATGAACGGTCCAGGGGAGGTTTCTCCTCCCTACTGGATCGTGATGGATGACTTCCTCTGAACTCTAGCTCCTTTTGAGATGGTACTTGGTGTGGCCGCTTGCCTCACCACTGGTGGATCCATCTACTCCTTCTCATGATATGGCTCATCAATTTTATATATCTTTCCATCCCGGGACCATTCTGGTCTCTTCCTAGTTACTGCAACGATTCCGAGTAGGCCCTTCTGTTTCTAATAACTCTTCCTGATGTTTTGAAGAGTGAGCAATTGAACTAGAGGAATAGGTGTGGTCATCTTTGGAGCATTATGCTCCTTACAATCAATATCCATATTAGATATTCTGTATCTTGTAAAATTATCCTTCTTTCCAGAAAGTTTTAACTTCGTCCTCTTTTTCTTCGATACATGGATGTCTATGGTCGTATATACAACTTCTTATCTAGATAGTTTGCTCCATGTCTCAAACTAGAGACCATCTAATATGTTTCCTCCTGCAACCGTCACTATATCTTCCCTCAGAATTATCATCTGTGACCTACACGGAACAAGACCAACAACAAGGGAAAACAATAGACAAGAATAATACTCTTATAATAATAAAAACAACAACGAGAACAATCATCACAGTAGCTCCTTCTCAGAGCTATCACTTGTGACCTGCTTGGAACAAGACTCAAAATAAAAATGCAATAATAAGAAATAGGAACAACACTCTTCCAATGTTGTGATCAATCATTCCTCCATGGTATGTTTCTCGGAACAAGAAACAATAGCAACAATATCTCCATGGTAACCTCCATGGAATTTACAAGATAACCTGCCCGAGACAAGAGCAACAAGAGCAAAAAGAGCAAAAAGTATTTCCAATATAAAAACATTTTCATAAGAACATATCTATGGTAATAATAATAAAATACAATTTCATGGTAATCATCATAGCATTACCAAGGTGACCTGCATGGAAGCAAAACAAGAAGTATCTCCTAGAGGATATGTTAGTTCATCTTGCAAACAAGTACAATAAGCATTTATATCAATAGTACTCACATGCTACCAAGTATTCATTGTATCTAGCAGTAATAAAACCTTTCAAAGATTGATGTCACAACTATAATGTTTACTTGTAATGTAGCAATTATCAAACTTGATATGTGCAAATTGGAAACTTATCAATTTAATCAATCAAACCCATAACCTGGAGTCTTGTCTTCAAGAATGAGTTTTGTTTCTTTTCTTCTGAGTCTCCTTCTCTCAAGATGACAAGTATTCTCTCCAACTTGTCCCTTGTACTAAGACAATAATCTTTCTTGAAGAAATCCGAGTTAGGGAATATAATGCAAATAAAATCTAAGATCTCAACCTTAATCATTCTAATATTTTGTAACTTGAACTTTGACCAGAGGTTTGATTTCAACATATCAAAATACAATTAGATGTTCATAAGATCACAATAATTCCATAATATCTAGAGGGATATCAAGACAATCAAACCTAGAGTGCGTTGGTCCTTTGAATGTGTTGGATCTAAGATCCCTATGGATCTACGTTTTTTTCTTGGACAAAATATCCCTTCTCCTGAAAACACCCTGAAGATAGTGATACAATTTCAACATATGAAAGTACATACCTCTGACAACATCGGAAAAAAGTGGCACAGTTGTGCTTCTTATATGTTTAGTATAATGCACTCATTCATTATCAATTTGGGATTCATAATCAACAGAGTTACAAGACGCCAGTAAGAAAGGTAATTCTAATGTCATGAGTATAAAACTATTCTAGATTATGTATGCTGGAAATAAAACAAACTAGAAAACTGAAACACACTTTGGTTGTCTTTCACAGAGAGGCTATCTACTCCATTATGGCACATGCAATTATGATATGGAGTTCTTTTGACAGATCAACTCTGTTATCTGACCCAAAAAACTAACTATGCAATCACACTTCTAAAAGGAAAATCACACATCAATCATCAAGACATAGCATGGGTAGTTCAACAGTCAATATACTGAGTATGATGTGGTTCGCAATGTGCTGTTGTGAACTTCACTAGTTCTCCTGAAAATATGTCTGACTACTACTACCAACATTCATGTCCATGAGACAAAATCAAATTCATAAAAACAGAAACAAAGCATATGCAAAATAGAGTGAGTATAGATCTCTAAGAAATCGTATAATTGAAATCCTAGTCTAAACTATACTGCTATCATCTGAAAGAATTAAAGCTTAAGCTATTCTAACATTTACACTATTGAAATCAAATGCTAATACTAATCTACAATGATGCTGACCTTTGTTGGGAGGTGGGCCCTTGCCGCTTCAACAGGTCAACAACTAGAGTCTATAGTAAGCTTGCTTTCAACCCACACATTACTCTTACTCAAACTTCAAAACATAGAATCAAACTATGCTAACAACTCAACTCACATTCAATCATAAACGATCAAGACATGGAGATAAATGACGTCCTTCTATTAATCTGCACCCAGAATATGTTCTACAATATGTAACGCTGCTTCACATGTTGTGTTATGCTAACTCTCCACTACCTCCACCATCCTTGCCATGACTATTTAAATAGTCTTAGTCGTGAAACACAAGGAGGTGAAATCGTTTGCAAATCAGTCAATTGTTAAATTTAATTATTCGGTTACATATTTTAAGCTTCATCCTCATGACACGAAGTGCATGAGGATGAAGCAATAACAAACTATCCTAACATAGCCTTGCTAAAACATTTATGATTCAATAAACATCCAACAATTGTCTTGGGCACGATCTGGAGCTAAACTTGGTACATTCGACTTCCTGTATTGGTACCGGATCGTGATAGGTAGATGGTACCGGATCCGAACAGTGCACAAATGGTTGGTACCGGATCACGACAGTCTACGACCATTGGTACCAGATCATGACAAGTGAGATTCAGTACCAGATCTGAATAGAAGGTGCGCTTGGTACCGAATTCAGACAGTGGAAATCTGGCGCACAAGTATCGGATAGCTGAGCTGGTACAGGAAGGCTGGAATTATCTAGAGGTCAAAGATTATACATGGCAAATTGAAGCATTAGTACATGAAACATTTAATCTCCTAGCTCAATAAACCACAAAAATGCATGAATTAATTATACTTTACCTTATGACCTTATCAATGGCTAATGGTAGTGTTCTTTGTCATTTACCCAAGCTTAGGTAAGCCAAAAAGGTATAGATGAGGAGTATAATAGGGTAGTGGGGATGTCAATTTAGAATCTCAACAAGCACCATCCGACAACAATGACAAACAATGACGAACCCAAAAATTTCAAAGTGCTCCAACTTGAAATCTGAAGATAACTGGAGATGCGCTAGAGTAGGGCACACTAGGACAACTAAAAATTAGGCCCAATACTTCACTCAAAGTGCCCAACAAATTTGGGTTAGGGTTTGCTACTGTTGCAAAACCAGAAACCCTAACTACAGGAAGAATGGCTAGCTAGATGATCCAGGGAAAGAATAATTTCATCATCCTTTCAACGAGTTACCAGAAAATTCACTGGACAAGAGGAACTGCAACTCGTACTGCAATTGGTGCTGCAAATGGAATTGCAACTGGTGCTGCAACTTGCACTGCAATTGGCGCTAGCTCATCTTCATCTGGCTCTTCAACTTTGGAAGATTATAGATCTTATCTGGGGAAAAGATGTGCCCTCCTTAGGCAACCTTCTTAGTGGGTTCAATAAGTGCTCGACGAGATTGACAATGGGGGAAACCGAGGATATTCCTTCCAACAGTTAGACTGTTACAAAGGAAACCAACGTTGATACCATGTTAAAATTTTGGTATGCTCATTTAACCATAGACAATGTCACATTATTGTCACCCAACCATAGGCACTTACACATGCCACCCCCGAGCACAATAACCTTTTCTTAAATAGAATGATTCTGGACAGTCCACTCTAGAACCAAAAGATAAACTCTAACTAGAAATACCATTACCACAGAAGGAACACAATACCAAGAGAACATACCTCTACTAATATTAGCATACCTTTACTACGAGAAGTGCACAAGAGAGATACAATAAAGATTGAGAATACTCCATGACAACTCCTGCACTACTCTCTCCAGACTTGCGCCTCCTTCTGTTGTAGCTGCTACTCCTCAGACATGCGCATTAGCTGAGTGAGTGAGTGTGTGTGTCCAAATGATCTAAGGTGCCTTGTTATTTATGCTAGCCTGTCCAAGTGAGTTTTCTAGGTGGGGCTGACTTCTCTTTAGGGTTTTCTATTTCTTTATTATTATTCTTCCTGGGCCAAATTCTCTTCTAAGGTTATTCCACGTATGTTTAATGGTTCTCTTGCTTCTGAAATATTATACTCTAAGTAAAAAGGTTATACTAGAGGTTAATACCTCCCACAACTACCAAACCATCAACAATTGGAGCCTCTTTCCAGTTGGAGTAGGAGAATCTAGGGAGTTTTAGCTTCCTTCAAGTTGGAGCCTGTAAACTAGGGGGTTGGTGCCTCCTTCCAGTTGGTGCTGGAAAATATTTGAAGTTGTAGCTTTATTTGAATGTAATATTTTTATTATATAAGAAAACATTTCGTGGATTTCCACGTAAATTTATTGTGCATTGTGTATTTCTTCTTCTCCTATTGTATATTGAATACATTATTTGATTTAAAAGTAAAGTTTTAAAAAGTTATAAATTGTACTTGATACTGATTCACCCCCCCTCTCAGTATCAACAATTGGTATACATGCAGGTTACCTTTAGAACAGTCTAATCACTGGAAGGAAGATCATGTGAAAAAATGGAAGGTCACATTCCAAATGGGATTCCACCATTTGATGGAAACAAGTATGCATACTGGAGCAACAAAATGCAAACTTACTTGACATCTTTAGGAGTAGATATCTGGCTCTCATTTTCCAATGGTTATAAAGTTTCGAAAAACACTCCAATTGATCTAGATGAGAACAAATTAATAATATGTAATTCAAAGGCTAGGCATGTTATCATGAGTGGATTGACACCAACTGTTCTAGCAAGGTGATGGGTTGCAACAAAACTAAATAGGTTTGGGACAATCTTAAAAACATTTATGAAGGCATTCCGAAAGTCAAGTAGGTCAAGCTCCAACAACACAAAGCATAGTTTGAAAATCTGAAAATGGATGAAAAATAATATATTGCAACCTATTTAATCATAGTAGATGAAGTTGTCAATGCCATTAGAGAATTAGGAGAAGAATTCTAAGAATCCTTGGTTGTACTAAAAGCGTTGATATCACTTCCTTTGAGATATGATGCCAACGTCTCGACAATTGAAGAAACTAGGGATTTAACCAAAATGACAATGGATGAGCTACATGGGATCCTCGTAGCATATGAAATGAGAACATATATAGAAAATGGACATCCAAACAGAGAAACAACTTTTAAAGCCATGAAAAAAACAAGGAACAAAGAAAACAAGGTAGAAGGAAAGCCAGGCGATGAATCAGATGAAGAAGAAGCACATTTCGTAAGGAAGCTTAAGAGGGGAACCCGCAAATACAAATGTAAGTTACCTTTTAAATGCTTCAATTGTGGTAGAATAGGACAATATTCTAAGAAATGTTCTTTTAAAGAAAACAAAAGCTTCCATAAGAAAAATATCCTTTACTCCAAGGAGGACAACATTTCTTTAGATGAAAGCGATGGAGAAGAAAGGGATGTAAGGGAAGCTCTCTTCATAACTCCATAAACTTAGAATGAAGACCACCAAAATTCTAAAATAGATGAAATCAATTCTGGAGAAGAGTCTGATGAAGAGACCGAAGAAACATACATGAGTCTTTCTGGGGAGGCAAAGACTTCACAGAAAGTGAATAGGAAGATGATGCGAATCTGGAAAAATTGAAGCATGCTGAAAAAGAAAATAGCAAGCCCAGTGTTGGCCCTAGGTTCGAGTTATCTTGACCAACAAAACCATTCAAACACCGTCCCTTTTGGCATCATCTGCATGGAAGTGAAGTCTCAGCTGAGGTATCTATTAGGGCTGTAGGAACCAAATTTCTGCAGTAGTGAGGGAATGGGAGGTGATCATCTTTGTCATTCTTACTTATCTGTTTTGTGCACATTATTCTGTACTTTCTCTCCTTAGATTACTTAGTGAATTTGGTTATGCATTGTCACGATACTTTAGATTGCCACAAAAACCACATATTACAACATTCATAACCATTGCACAATGATCATACAAAGAATAATTCTTGTCTAACATGCATCAAGAAATCATCCATGTTCAATCACATAAAAGACAAATACACACAATAATTAGTGTGGTTCACCCAAATTTGGGCTACGTCCACAATGAATGGCTCATTTATTATTATTTATGCAATTTCCTTAGGCTTGCGCACTGTGCTTTACAAGGATACACCATGCTATCTTTTCTTTCTCCTAGCCTACTCGTTCTGCAGTGCAAGGCTCTCTCTCTCTCTCTCTCTCTCTACAACATCTCCTCAACATTTAGACGTAGACTAAATAGTTACTTCTGCAAACTCATTCTATCACTCCTTTTCTCGACCAGAACAAAATAACTAAAAGAGAGGAACCCCTATTTTCCCATCCCATTACATATTTATGTATAAATTCTAGGGATTAAAACCCTACTTTTTTCATCCCAAAACCCTATTACAATACATGATAACTGAAGTTGACTTGTTGTTCGGGATGATTTTTTGCCCTTCTATCTTTAGTATGTCGAGTTTTCATCCTTCCTTTTCACTTGCTTTCTTCTCTCGCTTTATTCCCTTCTTTATTCTTCTGCTTTATTCCTCTACTTTATTCTTCTCACTGTGCACTATACTCCTGAATGCATGTCAACTGCGCACTCCCGATTCTTCCTTATTTTTTTGTGCATATCTTCTATACTTAGGGTTTTTCATGAATCTTGTTTCCATAATTCTTTTCCATCATTCCCCAAACACTCACCTGTGGCTCGTCTTGAGCCACTTATTCTTGTTATGCACTCCTCCATCCTTGGATGAATTTTTGGGAGGCTTCCTTGGCTACTGTAACTTCCCTTATTATAGTTTCCTTTGTTTCTGTAATCTCTTCGACCCTCTACGTGGTCAGTGTTGTGAGATTTTCTTCTGATTCATGTGCTTCTTGTTTCACCTTTCCCTGTGTAGTGGCCAGTTCTCCTATCACCCTCAATGCTTCTTTTTGCAGCGGTCCTGAGCGTTGTTGGAGGATATTTTTTTGATCCCACATCTTTTCAGCCTCTACTTATGATTGCCTCTGTGCCAAAATGGCTATCATCTATTTTTTCGGTGGAAGGGCGTTTATGCTTTCTGAAGATTTTTGGAAATTTTCCCGCGTTTCTCTTAATTTTTCTTCCACGACCTTCATCTCTAGATCTTCTACTAGATTTGACCAGATTTGAATGCTTTCCTCGCATAGTTGGGTGTATTCTTCCTCCAATTTCTTGATGTTGGCTACGACTGTCATTGTCGTTCTCTCTCTTCTTGCTCATTCCTATGGTTGTGTTCCTTGCGTATTGTGCATTTGTAGATCCTCGATTTTCATGCAGAAGCCTTTGATGGCTTCACCAATTTTCAAGACCTGCTCCTCCATAGTAGCTTCTACTACTATCGGTACTTTAGTAATTTCCTTGTACAACTTCTGGATGACCCGCTTGTGTCTTTTGCACCATTATTTTGACTTCGTCCTTTTCTTTTATATCTTGCCTAGCCCTTTCCTTGACCTCCTTTTTTTCCTTCATTGTTATTTCCACTCTTCCTTCAACTTCACTCTTTTGTTGGAGTGCAGTGGCATATTGTTACTGCAACTGAGTCCTTTCATCCATTACTTTGGTCATTTCCTGGTTCGCTTCATCTGCACGAAGCCTAATCTCATGAAAAATGCCTATTTGCAAGATTTGCAATATGTGTATGGGCATCTGTGACACCAATAAGTTCAGGTGGCTCACTGTATTCATCTGTTCTTGTAGTTATTCCATTGGGAACTCAATTTATTCCACCTCCATTTGTAACGATCTACGCCCAACAACTAACTCATTCAAGACTAGATTAACAACATCCGCTTCCTCCACAAAACTTGTGGATGGTCCTCCTCCTGACCTGTGCTCTGGTGTTATTCAGGATGCTTCCAAGAGCTGTTGTAACATTAACAACTAATCATGCACCTTCTGGTGTTGTTCTTCTTGTTTCCTCGAAGCTTCCTCAATGAATTCCTCTGCGGCGTCCCGTACTTGGTAGCCGATTCGGTCCATGTATTCATTAATCGACGTATAGATTGGGGGTACCTTGTGCACTTTGTACTTTTGTCTTCTTGCACGAACCTCTTGCTAGATCCTTCCCCTAATATTTTTATTTCAGTCCTTCTGTGGGGGCTAGGTATTATATTTCTCCTGTTGATGGTCTAGGCGTGTTTTTCGAGCCATTGTTCTGGTCATTCCCATGCCCATAATTGAGTTCTTCCTCACCTTTGTCATGTTCTTCTTCCTCTTCCGGGTGGCCCATTTGTTCTGCTGGAGTTTTTGAACCATCTTCCCAATAATTAGCGATCAGGGAGACATCCTTTGTTGTCAACCTGTAGTTGGTTGGTAGCCACTAGTGCGCAGGGTCCTTTTTCTCTTGCACGTACATATGGTGCATCCCTACTTTGAATCACTCAATATCCTTGTAGGTTTCTACTATCTCAGCTGAGATGCATAGTGTATGTTTGATTATATAACTGATTGAGTCAAAGTAAACATAAAATGTAACATTATTTTCTTGCTGCCTCCTTTTGTTTGGCGTATGCCATAAGTTGGAATATCGTGTAGCCATATTACCTCTACTAGTTGTTCTCATGCATTGGTAATAGCCTGGTTCCTGCCATCCTATCAGTGCAATCAAAATCAGAAGCCATGCATAATGAAACTCTGTGCCTTTTTCCTGGGCATCTATGAAGTTTTCCAAAAAATAATTTACTAAGAATGCGGCCTAGTTTATTTGGACCCCTTCTAAGCATTTTTCCGCGGCTGCGATTACTGCAGTAGGCACTTCGTCGTTACATAAATTGTGCAACAATTTGCATGCCAACACCTGCATTGAAAACTGGACACAGTCATCATTGATGTTCGCAACATCGAATCCCCTTTTCCCCATGGATGTGTTAAAATTCTCCTTCATGGATTCTGATTGGGATTTCTCCCCTGCTTTGTTGAACAAGGTGGTTGGATCCTCTCCTGCTCTTGGTAGCTCTGTGATTTGTGCAATTAATGCGATATCGGTCGACATCGGTTGGTCAAGCCACAATGTCCCCCCATGGATGTAGCTGAGTAATAATTTAACATAGGCATTGATTTCTAGGCTATGTAAAAAGTGTGGAACCTCCAGTAAGTTCAGTATCCCCGAATTCTCAAGTTTGGTTTCCCACGTCTGCATTTCCAGCAATATCGCTCTTGTGCCTGGTACGCTCTTAGCACACAAGTAATTTTCCCTTACCAAATCAAGAAACTTTTTCTCATCTGTGATATCATGATATACACATTTTAGGGAAGCAAACTTTCCTAGAATGTCTCCTTCCACACTTAGATGAGGTGGGTATTTTCCATCTACTGGTACTTTAACATGAGGCATGTTGTCTTTTTTCAGCGGTACATAGCCCCTACAGAAATTTGCTTGTGAAGCCTAACCTGAAGCTCCAGGTATTTCCTCAATGTCGGGTGCAACTCATGGTCATTTTTATTGCTTTCGTGTCACTGCTGATGGCACTCCAAATTTTGGCGGGGCCATTTTTTTGTGCAACAGGTTCCTTTACTTGCTCTGTGGTTGTTCTGGTGTGGTTGTAGTTCAACTCTAAGTCGCCTCTGGTTCAATTTCACTTGCATGCAACTCTTAGTAACAATGATTCATTCTTGGTGACCTTCAACTGCTTTTGTGCGTCCTTGCCAACTACTCATGTCTCTTCATGCATTAAGTTGTCCAATCCACCAACAGGGTTGATGAGTGGTTACATAAATGTGGATTTTTTACCAAATCCTCCGTATGATTTTTTCCTCATACTGCCACTCTTTCGTGATTTATGGCGGATTTTACCATTTAATATTATATGAAATCGTTATGACCTATCATTTCCATGTTGTCGACATCGTTTCTATGTTTTAATGCCTTTTTATGGTCTTGTCAGTACCATATTGTGCAATTGTTCTTGCTTTCACATTTTTTTTGTTGCTTTGTAGTCTTTTTCTTCTATATATTATTTTCCTAATTGGCGCAGTTCCATATTGATAGCACGAAAATCATCCTTTCTTCGCTATTTCTTATGTCTTTGTGCTCTATAATCTTTTTCTTTTTCTATAAATACTTTTTATTTGTTTTTATGTGTTTTACCTTCCTAGTATAATACAGTTACTATGATACATGTGTTCTGGGACAACCCAGATTAATGCGCAGACTATCGATAGTCTTTATAGAGTTTCAACCAACTCCCATTCATCATTCCTCCAAGGAATTCTCCATTCAAGGTTTCCAACTCCATGACACATGCCTCCATTACATGTTTAATCACATACGACCCTAACCAGTGCATTTTGAACTTTCCAGGGTGCTGCATGAACTTGCTTTGATAGAGTAATACTAAGTCTCCCACTTGAAACTTTTTTTGTTAAATTTGTCTATCATGCCATGCCTTCTCTCTTTCCTTCTGAACTTACTAATGGAAACATGTGACAAACCAATCTTCCTCAAGTTGTACCAAATTTGACAATTGCTCTTCTATTGCACCTAAGTCTGAAAGATCAGTGATAATTGCAATGTGTAGGCTAGGGAGAATAAACTCCATTTTCATCGTTGCTTCTTTCCCATAGACCAACCTGAAAGGTGTCTTCCCTGTCAACTTTTTTCTTGTCGTCCTATAGGCACATAACACTCCAGTAACTCTTAAGTCCCAATCATCTCTCCCTATGTTGCAGATATTTGTGAAAGCATTCTCTAGGATTTTATTGAAATCTTCCACTATCCCATTAGTTTGGGGATGATACAGGGTACTCTTCTAATGATGAATTTGAAACTCTTTAGTCAATGCTGCAATTGTCTTATTCAGGAAGTGTGTTCCTTGATCATTGAGTAATATGCGCAGACATCCAAATCATGTGACTACATTCTCAAACAAAAATCACACAGTAGTTTCCACGGTGAAGTCTCTGACTGAAGTTGCTTCTATCCATAATGTCAAATACTATGTTGCAATGATTATGTACCTTTCCCCTGATCTTCTTGCTTGTGGTTTAATTGGACCCACAAATTCTATGTCCCATTTATCAAATGCTTGCAATGCAAATTTTGGATTTAAAGGCATTTTATCCCTCCTATATGGCTTTCTCACTCTTTGACATACATCACATGAGTGAGAATGTTCTTTAGCGTCTTTATGTAGTGTGGGACACCAAAGCCCCATCATAGAATCTTTTGTGCAACCGCTTTTCCTGCATAATTTCCTCCTACAATCCCTTTGTGCACTTCTGTGAGTATCATAGGCCTTTCGTGGTCCAACACACATCGTCTCAATATTCCATCTGCACCCAACTTGTATAAATTTCCTGCAATCAACTGATAATCCACTGCCTTAACTACTAATTTTTTCTTTTGCGCAACTGCCATGTATGATGGGGCCATTCCTGTACTTAGAAACTGCAAATAGTAATTCATGTATGATGGGGCCAATCCAAGAAGTAATCATCTATAATTTTGATTGCAAGTAGATGTGCATATGGTAAGTTGTCATCTAAATTCCCTACATCTTCGCTTGATAATATGTGTGATAAATGATCTGGCCCTGCGTTCAACTTCCCTGATTTCATCACAACCCCAAAATCGTATTCCTGAAGCAATAGTATCCATATGCATATTCTTTCCCCCAACACTGGCTTGTTCACTAAGTATTTTAATGCAGAATGGTTTGTGTACATATTAAAGCGAGAACCCAATAAATAATGTTTGAACTTCTACAGTGAATATATCATTTCCAATCCCTCTTGTTCTGCAGTGCTATAATTATTCAATGCTATGGACAATTTCCTACTTGCAAAAGTAATTGGGTGATCTATGTCTCCCTCTCCGGGTTGAGATAGTATTGCACCCAATGCTATGGACGATGGATCTACTTGAACATGGAACTCCTTGGTCCAATCTATAAAGATTAAAATCGACATGGTCACTAGTTTTTTCTTCAAAGTTTCCAAACCCTTATGACAGTCCTAGTTCCATTGGAACTTCGCTTCCTTTTTTAGCAACTTTTCCATTGGTGCTATGATTTGCACATAGCCTTTGATAAAATTCCTGTAATATCTAGTGCAACCAAGAGTCGCCCTCAGTTGTCTGACTGATGTAGGTGGTTCTAAATCTAGAATCACTACAATCTTGGTCGGATCCACTAGTAATCCCTGCTTGTAGACTACATGGCCCAACAAAATTCCAAACGGTGTGAAAAAAATGCACTTCTTCAAATTCAATGAAATCGGACACTGTCTACACCTATCCAACATTAGCCTAAGTACTTATATGTGATCCTTCAATAGACTGAACATAGTCCAATCGTCTAGGTATACTTCAGGGAACTTATGAATAAACTCCTTGAACACTGCAACCACCGCTCTTGAAAAAACTGTAGGGGAATTCTTCAATCCAAAGGCCATTACTGTATACTCATAACTTCTTGAATCTGTCGCAAAGTAGTCTTGTACCGGTCTTCCTGCATAATTTTCATCTGATGGTACCCTGAGAATCCATCTGTGAAGGAATAATTCTCTTTCCCTCCTACATTCTCCAGTACCTCATCTGTGAATGGCGTTGGAATGGATCATGTAAAAAATCATCATTAGGCTTCCTCATATCCATGCAAATCCCGATCCCTCATGTTTTCTTGTCTTGTACCACCATTGGACGGATTCACTCTAATTACACCATGGGTTCAATCATACCTGCGTCCAACATTCTGTCTGTTTTTACTTTAACCTTCTCTTTGTACTTTGGATTTAGCATGTAAGGCCTCTGTCGCACTGGATTAGCACCTTGTTTCAAAGGAATAACCATCTCGCCTAAGTCTCCAACTATCCCCTTCATCTCTGAGAATGTAGTTGGGAATAGGTCTTTATATTCACGTAACAAATTTGTAATCTTCTCTATTGTCTCATAACTCCAATAATCCCCTATCTTCCCAAAGTTCAAATTCTCTATTGTCCCAGTGTTTACCTTATGTGTATTTATTGGCTATGTGTATGCAACAGATTCAAGCTTTGTCCCTTCGACTATTCGTTCTCCTTCCGTTTCAGGTACTTTCACATTCCTGAGATCTTATTCTTATTTTTATTCCTTAGCCACATTGTAGCACTCCAATAAATCATGGACAATAAAAACATCTCTCTACACATCGCAGACTGGTACCTTCTCCATTGACCCTTATTCCAAAAACATCTTGGTTCGAATGGCTTGTAGCGCTGCATCTATTGATGGAGATTCATGTTCAAATGTAAATATGACTTTGAACCTTTGAGTCAACTCATCCCATTTGGCTTTCTCTTTGCACATTTCCAATTCTAGATACTAGTTCTTCGAGATTGTTACTAGTGTATGTATAAACCTATATATCCATTCCTCCCTTGGTGTAGAGATCCATTTGTTTATGCACTTCTCTACATTTTCTACTAGGTCTCTCTCCCCTGTATACTTCTATGCAATATTTTATACCTCAATTCCAAACCTTACTTGCATTAGTGGTATACATTAGGACCAATCTTCGATCCCCTCTCTATGTGCAACCCACCATCTGGCTGGAGTCTCCTTTAGGAAAACATCTAGTGACAACAACCTTTTTTGTTTTGGTACTTGTTGATGGGTCTTAAATCCCTTACTTCAACAGTAGGAACCAAACATGCCACCGAGGCCCAATTAGAATTTGAAGCTTTTGAAGATGGAATGGTTCTCTAGATCTTGCGATCTGACCAATTTATCGATGGGCTTTGTGTTTTCTTGTGAAGGATCTTCCTTCAGTTAGGACTATTCTCTTCTGTATTTTCTCTTGGGTGGGACTGGTAGGAGAAATGCAAGCCAGTATAAACCAACTTGACAACAAACAAGATTAAGTTTTAACTACTGGGGAAGAGACTGAGCTTGGGATAACCCACTGCTCAAACATGCAGACAATGATTCTATACCATAGGCCTAGTACTAATACATCAACCATGTGAGCATCCAATTACTATCTGAGAAACTAGTTATCAGAAAGAAAAAACACATATGTAATAAGATAATGGAAAGCAAAATAATTCATCTACCATAACTATTCATCACATAATAACACAACGATTTTATTTTCATCATTAAAGCAAAGAACATCAAAAAATTGCACCAGATAACTTGACAACATAATTAATTGCTCTTACTCATTACTGCATCATTCATGAAATGGGATAGGAAGTAGTTCTTCTCCAAGTCCAGTCACATGCATCTGATGAAAATAGTTTGTCTTTGGTCCAAAAGGACTTCTCAATTCATAGCAGTTTCAAAATAATTCTTGACAACCAAAAAGAAAGAGTTCTTACAACAACCATCGACCTTTAACTAATTGGTGGATGTCTTTATTTATAATATAAAGTTTAACTGAAATTAACGACTAAGTGCAGTTCAAGCAAAGCAAAAAATCTCCACGTGGCGTTATCTTCTAACAATTTCTTTAACAATCAACACGAGATATTTCTTGGAAAGGGTGACTTCTCTCGTATTTAGACTAGCTGATAAATAGTTATTCACAATTTTGGGCCCATGGAAACCTGTGTTCTTCCATCAGAGCCACATATATTCCCCTGATGTCTACTGCATGCCCTCGATACTTTACTAGATTGGATTTCAACTGTTGTAGCATGGTTCAGGCCCTGATCAGAGGTTTTGCGAATCGTTGCACTTTCCCTGGCCTCACATTGGTCATATTTGCGAGCTCTTTGGTCCATAGCGAGTCTTGTTTGGCATGCAACTTGACTATGTCGCTTAAGTCGACAAATTTATTGGGGGTTCCAAACTCAGGAAGCCCGACATCCTTCATTATTTTGTTAATTTTATCCCAGTGATTCTTGCATCTGTCCATTTCTATTGGATCTCTCGGTGTGGGTCCCGAGACATCTTAGCCTAGTAATTGGCTGATCGCTTCATGCGATTAAGACTACTTTTTCCCACTATCCGAATGCCATGTTTTTCCTTATCTTAGACCTACTGGACTGCCTCGATGTACTTGAGTATTTCTACCGCTTGTTGCGCCCTTTCATACCATCACTCCATCTCCTTGCATGCCACGAGTGCCATGAGAGTGTCCTCCTGGAACTCAACCACGTTCATGGTTAACAGGTGTCTTTCCTTCTTGAACTCGTCGTAAACTTCTTCGAACTCACCTTTCAGATACATAATGGTTATCATGGCACCTCTATAGTATTTGTCCAGATGACGCAAGTGTCAGAGATCCTTTAGGGTGGTGACTAGTTCCTTTTTGTCTCTCCTGGATCTATCCAAGGTGGCATCTGAGAGGGCCTTTCCCATGCTGACCAGTTAGGATGTCCAGGTGTTTGCTGTGTTGATTAAGTTCTCCTCTCTAGTAACCAAGATGGAGTGATCCAACATGATCCTTCTTTTCTTTGCAGTCATTTGAATGATGGCATTTTCTTTTGATCGTCGGAGATCACATAGTTATCTGCTACCTCATCTACTGGATCTGGTATCAGCTGATCACCCCATGTGACCGTGTTTCCCAGGCTACCGGTGGTGTATATTTGTTCAAGATTGGGCTCTTGAACTTCCTCGCTGTGCCTAGTAGGTCCAGCTTCTACTTGTTGCTCATCGGGGATTTGAATATTGGGCAGAATAGAGATGTCGGGTAGAGACTCGTGACTTACTTGCTCGTTGGTCACTAAACTATTGATTTTATTTTGAGAGGATTCTTACTTTGATTCCCCCGATCCAGGCTTGTCCTCCAGATCTACTTTGATTTCCAATGCATTGGGTCCGTTTGTGTCGAGGAAACTTTCGGCTTCTGTTTCCTCTTGTGAGACCTTCTTGTCTTGAACTTCGGGCTCAGGGGAAGAAGTCTTCTCAGGACCTTTTTCCTCTTGGACACGCACAAGGGTGTCGTGAGATGGATCTAGGCTCTTGTCGTCACTATATATATGTATAAGCTTTCTCAGGTGATTAGGCTCTTGTGTTTCTATCGACACCCAACCTGTCTCTAGTTGAATTGTCCCACCCATCGGGGGATTGACCGGAAATGTTTTGGATTCAGGGTTGCCTAACATGTTGGTGTTACCGTGATTTAAAGAACCTGGGCAGCTTAGCTCCGTCGGGCTACCTTCTTGGATACCAGTTGGAAGTGCAGATGTTATGATGAGGTACAAATCATATTGCATCCGCTTCATTAGCAGCTGGCTTTGCTGCCACAAAAGTTCACCCATCCCCTGTGCAACTTAAATTTCAGGGGACTCCCTGTTTTGTACTAGGGATTCTTGATAATCCCCTATCGCTTTGATGTCTTCTTGGGGATTAACCATTGCTTCACCCGGTTCAGATGCTACCGTTCCTTCTCGGTTCCTGAGAATCTCTTGGGTTGTTCGCTTCAAGGACGTCGCTTTCTCTTCCCAACTAAAGGCCTTGAACCTGGTTGTTCAAGGATCAACCATCCTTGCTGCCACCTCATTCCAATCTTGAGCATTTTCGGTGAAAATTTCATCTTCAAACTGGTCATGGGCATAAGGCCAACATGATGATACCTGTGATGCGTGTTGTAGGACTAGGCCCTTGGGATCGTGTTTGCAAAAACGACTAGTTTTGAACCAGAATTCCAATTGGCTTAGCCCTTCTTTCTTAGCATGCATGGTGTCTTTGACCATGTAGAAGCCAATATGCAACCCATAAAGTATGAAGGCCCACTTCTTGTCTTTTACTAAAGTGGCATTATATACTTGCAGAATGGTCTGATAGCAAATTTCCCTTTACACTAGTCGATCGGGAACATATATGGGTAACAAATGGGGTGCCCCTGTGATGATGAAAACCCTGATGTAGGTCTCACGTTCATCTAGATACCAGTGACCTACTTTCGATATAACCTTTTTTTCTTCATCCGACAGTCTTGGGCACTCTTTCTTGAACATCAAAGAATGAATGTGTAAAATAAATTGGTCACAGATAAGAGAATAGGATTTTTTGTACCCGTTTTCCCATAAGATGTTGAAGTATACATGGACTGGGAGTTCAGAGGAGTGCCAGTTTAAATTCATTCCAGAAAAAACATTCCTAGTGTAGATGACTTCCAACGGATACGAGGCCATGTAGAAGGAGAGGGTTTCTCCCTCTTTCGATGTCTGGGCTTGTCGTATACAGGTACTCAACTGTTTGGAGATGATGGCACCCCAATTGAAGCTCATGCCTGAAATGGCCACCGTATAAGCTAGAGGCATCCAGGCCTCTGAAAACCAGGAACAATATTTCTCTCCATGCACCCTGCAGAGAAGAGCCATCAGGTATATGTATGGTTCCCTTAGATTGGCCCTTGGATACCAGTCGATAGTTCGGTTCATGAATTTTTTGTCTTCCCTCCACCATGACCCCATGATTTTGCTGGTGTCATGTGCTGCATAGAAAATTACAATGAAATCAGTGCTCAACTTTTCTTTCGGCTCCCTGAGCTTGTAGTAACTCTGGACCTATGAAGGCAAGAAAACCTCGATGCATTCGCCGTTATCATCATTAATCAAACATTTGTGTGCATCAATGTGGTCAATGAGCCACTTTAGGAGCTCAATGCAAGGGAACATCGGAGTCCAGCTTGCCACCATGTGTAGATAATCCTTACAGATATTTGGGAGGACATCATCATCGAGTCTTCTTATATCAGGGTCGCTGAGCGGGGTATACTCAAGGGGTTCTTCCCTCTTTATTTTCTTAAACAATTCTTCCTAGTGAGGGACTTCTTCTTTGTCTCCAATGTTCGCCTCTATGTCTCTGAAGGTCGGGGGTTGGACAAAGGCCTTCTTGGTGGCTGTCTTAATGATGGGCACCAACTTTGGAGCTAATTCTAATTGCCTTGCAACTGCTAGGGAGGGGCCCTCTCCTGCTTCTGTTTCTTGTAGCTTTGGCACTCTTGGGGATTTTCTGGTGGAGGGTTTCTTCAGAGGCATTGTTCCTATAATTTAAACGACCCTTTAAACAGGTGTACAGAGTAGCGTTGGTTGGGAACATATAAAATGAAACGTAAAACACCACAAGTGGATACATACCTGTAATGCTTGCTAATATAGTTGTCTAATACTCACTGAACGTTGGACGCCTTCTTCGAATTGTTAGCCTCACTCTTCTGTGTGTTTTGAACTCCTTGTCGCACATAATAGGTTCATACAGAATAACTCAAAAGAATATAATGGGAGGGATCCTATCAGTCATATCAATCAGTTAATGTGAGTAATGAACTTAATTCAAAACAAACTACCGTCGGATCTCTAAAAATAAATTATAACTCGGTTGACAGTGGAGGCGTAGAGGGAGGTGCATTATATCGACAAGCTTAAACGATCCCTTTTGATTTGCGCACGAAACAAAAACTAATGCACGATCTTCGTATTAACTAACACTTTAAATGTGTCGTACCTAACATATCTAAGGGATAAAACATCTCATCACATCATGTCTCTCCAGTGTATAGATCGAGGATTAGATACTATCTTTCTGTATATTTTCATTAATGTGCTCCTGGTAAGCACTCCCGACGTCGATGGTATCGACGATCGGGGAAATTTTAAAACCATAGCTTCTTGGTGGGTTATCATCTTTGTAAATATTTGATGCCGAAATAGTTTTGGGAGTCGGCGATTGGCGATACCACTCTTCTCCTTGCGCGATGCTTAATCTTCTCATTTTTATGTCGATGCCGAACGAATCGGTCTTCGACGATATTCTTACTGAATCTCATTCACAAAAAGAGAGGGGCTTTCATCCTCCGACGCCGATGAAGATCGGTCTTCGGTGGTATTGGTTTTCATGAACATTTATTATCTCACTTACGTCTCCTCGATGCCGAATCCCTTAAGCGTGTCTGAAGACTCTTTGACTGTTGATTTCGTAAGTAATTGTTAAATTAGTCTCCTTTAAAATCAAGGTGATTCTTTATATGTTCAAGCAGACTTTACACAATTCAAACATGAAAACATAAAAGATAAACACGGGCAACAGGTTTATATTGAAACAGATAGTGCAAAGGATTAAGTGGTACCCAAAAAGTAGAAAATGGACATAGAATTTTTTACGGTGTGTTGAGTACTCAACAAATGGCGATTCACTGGGCAAAAGCAAAATCTCTCTCTCTCTCTCTCTCATATATATATATATATATATATATATATATTAATTTTAATTTTATTGGAAGTATTTTTTTAGGGCTTGGCCCTTTATTGGGAGGGCATCAGGTTCCCCCTTCATATTCTGCAACCGATAAGTGCCTACCCCGATCTTCTTGGCCACCTGGAAAGGTCCAAGCCATAGATTCTGAAATTTAGAATGTTTCCCTTTTGGTTCATTTGCTCTATCCTAGTTCAGGACTAAGTCTCCTACTTCAAAGTTCTTTTCTTTAGCCTTATGCTTATCGAACCATATTTTCACTATCTGTTGGTAAGATAGGAATTTTGACTTATCCTTTTCTCTCTCTTCTTCCAGCATGAGCAGAGTGTTAATTCTTTGTTGCATGGACGATGAAGGTTCTTTGTTGGAATCTTGGGCTAGTTGAAGAGACGAAAGATTAAGCCCATTTGGGAGGATGACTTCTTGCCCGTAGAAAAAAAAGTATGGGGAATTTACTATAGCTTCTTTAGGTGTGACCCTATTGGCCCATAGAGCATTATGGAGTGGATTATGCCAATTTATTTGGTTATCTGCAACCGTCTTCTTTAATATTCTTACCAGGTTTTTATTAGTTGATTCTGCCACACCGTTTCCCCGGGGATAATAATTTGCAGAGTACTTAATTATGATTCCTTTGCCCAGAGAAAAATCCGTCAATAGTGGAAGAAAGTAAGCTTCATTATCAAAGACTAGAACAAAAGGGACACCAAACCTCTTGATCAGCTGTTGTTCTATGAATTGGAATACTACCTTCTCGTTTACATGAGTCAGAGGAATGGCCTCTGCCCATTTCGTGAAATAGTTCGTGGTAGTAAGAATGTACTTGTGCATTTTTGAAGAGCTAGGTGTAATTTATCCTATGATATCCAACCACCACCGCTCAAAAGGCCTAGAGACAGTCACAGGTTGGAGTGGGACTGTTGCTCTCTTCTCCTTTCTAATGCTTATTTGACAAGCCTTACAGTTTCTAGCGTAAGTATGAGCATCTTTGAACATGGTGGGCCAATAATAGTCAACTCTCAGAATCTTATGAGCGATGGTGTTTCCTGTGAAATGTCCCCCGGCGGGGCTATCATGGAGTTCCTTTAGGACTTTGTTTGCATATTCACGTTCGAGACATATTAATAGTACTCCATCATAATTGATCTATAAGAGCACCAAATTTATAAGGCGATATTGTGCAGATTTTAATCTGAGGGCTCTCCTTTCTCTAGGGTTGATATCTTTGGGACAAGTCCCGTGATGTAGAAGATAAGTTAAATTCTTATACCAAGAGTCTTGTCCTGGGGAGATGTATCATACTTCGCCACACCATAGTGCCATTTTTCTCTCCCATCCAGAATCTTCATTTACTTGATCCTAGGCTTCGAGTGAAAGCTTGCATAACCCTTGTCCTTTTACTAGTTTGGCAGGTTTTATATCTAGATCAAATTCCTGGACTACTTCCATCCAATTTCCTCTTCTTTCCCCCATTTCTTGTTGGGTAAACAAGGATCAGACTACATTGTGTGGCACAATCACTTTAGTGTGATTCTTGAGGATGTAAGACCTGAAATGCTTTACTACCTTATAAACTACGTAGGCATGTTTGTCTATAGCAGGACAATTGATCTCAGTTCCTTGAAGATTAGTACTCATAAATGACATTGGGGTTTCGTTGTTGTCATCATCCTTCTGAGTCAAAACTGCAACTAACGATTGGTCGGAGGTGAAACTATAAAGGGAAAAGTCTCTATTGAAATCAAGACTTCGCAAGACCGAGGCCCAGGATATAACAACTTTGATATTGTTGAAGGCGTATTTTCGCTCATCATGCCACTTAAATTTGACATCCTTGCAAATCATCTTTTGTAAGGGTTTGATGATTTCTGCGAAGTCGAGAGTGAACTTCCTCACAAAATTGATTTTCCCGAAAAAGGACTGCATAACTTTCTTATTATGGGGTAATGGAAGTTGAGCTATGGACTTAATCCTTTCTGGGTCCATGTGAATCCATGCTTGAGATATAATGTGACCTAAAAACTTACCTTCCTCGACACCGAAGATAGTTTTCTTTGGGTTTAAGGATATATCGTATTTCCTACACCTTTCGAAAATCTGAGTTAGGTGTTGGATGTGCTCTTCTCTATTCTTCAAATACACTGTTACGTCATCTAGATACACTACCACACATTTATTCATTAGTCCCCAGAAATCCACGTCCATAGCCCTTTGGAAGGTCACTCCTGCGTTAATTAACCTGAAAGGCATGCGTTTATAGGCGAAGGTTCCCCATTTAGTTCGGAAGGTGGTTTTTAAATGATCTTCCTATGAAACTAGGACTTGGTTGTAACCTGAGAACTTGTCTAGTAGAGAGAAGATCTCTAAGCCAGACACGGTCTGCAGGAGTTGTTCCATCAGCGAGACTGGGTAATTATCTTTTTCTGAAGCTCTGTTGAGGTTCCTAAAATCTACGCATAGGCGTATTTTTTCCGACTTTTTCCTCATCGGAACAAGATTTGCTACCCAGGCGGAATGCCTAACCGGGAAAATGATCTTGGCATCTAAAAGTTTCTTTAATTCTTGATACATAAGAGGTTCCAGGGATGGGTGATACTTTCAGAGCTTCTGTTGGAAATGTTTCACTTTGGGTTTTAACGGGATGGTGCGTTGAATGATGTGGGTATCATATGTTTTCAAATCCCTATAGGACCATGCGAAGACATCCTGGTATTGTCTGAATAATTTGAGGTAATATTTCCTCTCTTCCTTAGATATAGTCTTGCCGAGATTCGCATTCTTTGGGTTTTCTGGGGTCCCAAGATTTATAGTTTCAAGCAGGAGACAAGAGCTACTAGTCTTTGCATTTTTAGGTCCCTTAAATTTCTCTTTCAGATCAAACATATTTTCAAGATTAGCTATCCCTTTCGGGATTGTGTGAGCCTTCGATTTATCCATAGGTTGTCCTGTCCGAGGATCGATTTCTGTTGATTTCTCTTGGAATTATTCATCGTTAATAGTGAGATATTTGAAATTGTCTTGGTTGGTTAAGAAGTTTATAATATGTTCATCTCCTTCAAAGAATTTCCAATTGGAAATATTATTAGGTACCGATGGTTTGTAGAGCAGCTCCACAGTGAATCAGGAGGCTTCATAATCCTCTAAAGGTGACAGCCTGGAAGTGGCTGTGGCCAAGGAGTCATGAAGAATATTTTTTTCTCTAGGGATCATTGTGATATTGAAAGCTTCAAAGTGCTCTATTAACCCATGCACCTTCTGCTGATAGTTCTTCAGGTGAGGAGAATTGCAATGTATAGTATTCCTTACTTGTCTAACAATAATTTTAGAGTCTCCAAAAACTTTCAGTTCTTTGACATTCAAATCTATGGCTTTCTTTAATCCTTGTACCAGAGCTTCATATTCGACAGTGTTGTTGGTACATTCGAACTCTAGCCTACAGGACATGAAATGACATTTACCTTTAGGATTGATGAGGATGCACCCTGCTCCTGACCCTTGTTACGATTTAGATCCATCAAAATAAAGGGTCCAAATTTGTGAGTGAAAATCACTCTTTTCATTTCCCTTATTAGTTTCTTTCTCTTTGACCTTTTGTTCCGCAAGATCTAGCGCAGGGTTTTGACAGAAGAGGATGTCTCTTGTTGGTATTGACGATTTCTCTTGAAAAACCAATTCGGAGTTTTTGGTAAGAGGAACATCGGACAAGAGAGGAGCGAAGTTTCCAAAGTAGGAATCATAGGAATAATTTCCCAGTATGGGGAAATCTGTGGATGAGGGTTCATTCAGGGTTTCTAGATCAGTGACCATATGTTTAAGACATATCTCCCTATCGATTCTAATCATGTTCTTGTATCCCTTCAGTGGTAGCTAAAGGTGTGCCCAGTCTGTATTGAAGTACCCATTTAGATTTTCAGACCAATTTTGACTCAGTAATAGCCCATATGCCTTTGGGATATCTACTACGATGATGTCAATCACTTGCATGAACATGGGGTGTGTCAATATTCTGATCATCACATATTTGAGTTCTCCTATGACCTTGACCTGGGTCCTGTCTAGTTGTATGACATGTTTATCACTTTTGAGAGGCATGGCATTTAATTTTTTGGAAATAGACAAGGGAATAACGTTGGAAGATGCTCCAGAATCTACCAAACAGTTATGAAGGTTTCTATTGAAGACTTCAAACATTAAGAGGAAAGGTGGGACAAAAGGATTTTCCTTTCTATCTCCTGAACATGTATTCACAGTTGGTTTTCCCACCAGATCTGTGGGAGACATATTTTTTTCTGGACCATTACCCACCATCGGTTTTTCTACTAGATTCAAAGATTGTAACAAAAAGTCCTTCTACTAAGGAATCCTGCATATGTCCATAACTGATATATTGGCCTTTAGGTTCTTCAAATATTCAACCACATTGTAATCTAGTTTGGGTGATTCCTAGGTATGAATGTGTATAGAATTTTTACCGAGAGTGAAAGATGTTTTTGGGCGATCGGGCGTTAACTTACTTTTCGACGCCTGGGTGACGTCGGTATCATTCGAGCCAGGAAGGCCCTTAATGCATGTCTGTACCACCGAAAGTTTCATGGGTTGTTCATGAGACTCAAACAGGTCATCGGATGGCATGATCAGGTCAGGATCCCATATCAACATGGCTGTATCTCGTGGTGGGTCAATCTCTTCCTGGTCAACAATATTCATAATCGAACTGCTTGGCTATCCAGTTAGGTAGACTTCGTCTAGAAACCGATTGGCCATCAAATTCATGGCATGTACCCATTGAGGGAAGTCTCTTTCAGAATGGTTTTCCTGATGACAAGTATATAAAGAATCAAACTTAACATTCCCTAGATCAATATTTAAGTTAGATGGGGGAGGTTCAATTGCTTTGAAAGGATGGTTCCTTTTAAAGAAAGGCTTATAGGGCCTTTGGCCTAGTTTCCCTCTCCTAGATTTGTCTTCATGTCTATGATCTCGTTTGATAATTTCTTAACCATGTGTTGTCGATCTTCTATATCACCATTACCCTTGTCGGGAGCCTGTTCAGTTGGTTTCCCCAGCGGTCTAGTTAGAAGGAGTCCTCTCCTGGGAGGGGGTTGGGCTTCATTATTTACTAGAGAGGCTTGGCCTTCTTTACATCCTTTCATATGGAATTCTATTGTCTTGGCCTCTTCAAAATTTTCCGCTAGGGTTTGCTTAGCAGCTCTCTTTACAAACATGGAAATAGAATCCGGGAGTGCGTTAGCATAAACCTTGATCTGCAACTCTTGAGTTGGTTTTTCCGCGGGATGGAATTTGTTTAAGATGGTCGTGAATATTTGATTGAAATATTTGACCCTTTCTTTCAGACTCATGGTGGCTGTGAACAACTCGGCCATCAGATCTCCCGTAGTAGTTTCCTATGCATATTTATCTAGAAAATCTTTCTAGAACTTGGTCCAGCTAGTTATAGATCCTACTGACAAATTAAAATACCACGTGGAAGTTGAATTTTCAAATGTGTAGGGGAAAAGTCTGCAGACTACGTCTTCATGTTGAACGTTCATTGGTCTAATCACGAGTATGAACTTCTTGATATGATCTTCAGGTAAACAGGAAGTCTCGGGGTCGTACTTGGGAAGCAACTTCTCTGGGTGCTGGGGAATATTATGTACTCGTCCAAGGATGACGACGACATCTCCGACCAACCAAGGTTGGTTGTTCTGAAGTGGGATTTCCCCTTCTTCCTCATGGTTATTATTACCTTCCATATCTTCGGAATCCGAGTCAAACTCTTCTTCTTCCGAAAAGTCGTTCATCGATGTCGCTGGCTGATGTTTTGGGTATCAAATCAAGAGGTTCATGGATTTCGGTAATTGCAAAATCTATTAAGTATTCTACAAAGTGTACAGAAACCTCGTTGGGAGTGATAACCACTGGTATTCTTTGTTGTTTTCTTCGAGGGAGTATGGGAGCTAAGGACAATGCACCGATCTACTAGGCGTAGGCTCTTGTGATTCTTCTGAATTGATTTACTTCCTCGTGAGGAAGGGCGGAAGGTTTTTCAGGGTGAAAAGGTTCTTCCTCGGGCTAGGATGATTTACCCACTTCAGGAGTACTCAACATGTGTGGTATGTCTGTTGAATGACTAGCCATGCATGTGGGCCATTACGAATCTGTAGGCTGTTTGAAATGTTATATAAAATATATATTCAACCATTCATTCTCGACCCTCCTTCTAGCACCAATTCTGTTGATGGGTATTAAATCCCTTACTTCAATAGTAGGAACCAAACCTACCACCGAGGCCTAATTAGAATCTGCAATGTTTGAAGATGGAATGGTTCTCTAGATCTTGCAATTTGACCAATTTATCGATGGGCTTTGTGTTTTCTTGTGAAGGCTCTTCCTTCAGTTAGGACCATTCTCTTATGTATTTTATCTTGGGTGGGACTGGTAGGAGAAATGAAATCCAGGATAACCCAACTTGACAACAAACAAGATTAAGTTTTAACTACTGGGGAAGAGGTTGAGCTTGGGATAACCCACTGCTCAAACATGGAGACAATGATTCTATACCACAGGCCTAGTACTAATACATCAACCATGTGAGCATCCAATTACTGTCTGAGAAACTAGTTATCAGAAAGAAAAACACACATGTAATAAGATAATGGAAAGCAAAATAATTCATCTACCATAACTATTCATCACATAATAGCACAACGATTTTATCTTCATCATTAAAGCAAAGAACATCAAAACATTGCACCAAATAACTTGAGAACATAATTAATTTCTCTTACTCATTACTGTATCATTCATGAAACATGATAGGAAGTAGTTCTTCTCCAAGTCCAATCACATGCATCTGATGAAAATAGTTTGTCTTTGGTCCAGAAAGACTTCTCAATTCATAGAAGCTTCAAAATAATTCTTGACAACAAAAAATAAAGAGTTCTTACAACAACCATCGACCTTTAACTAATTGGTGGATGTCTTTATTTATAATATAAAGTTTAACTGAACTTAATGGCTAAGTGCAGTTTAAGCAAAGAAAAAATCGCCACGTGGCATTATCTTCTAACAGTTTCTTTAACAGTCAACCCGAGATATTTCTTGGAAAGGGTGACTTCTCTCGTATTTAGACCAGTTGATAAACAATTCTTCACAAGTTTGGGCCCATGGAATACTGTGTTGTTCCATCAGAGTCGCATATATTCCCCTCATGTCTACTGCATGCGCCCGATACTTTACTAGACTGAAGTTCAACTGCTGTAGGATGGTTCGGGCCCTGATCGAAGGTTCTGTGAATCGTTTCACTTGCCCTGGCCTCACATCGATCATATTTGCAAGCTCTTTGGTTCATAGCAAGTCTTGTTTGGAATGCAACTTGACTACATCGCTTAAGTTGACAAATTTGTCGGGGGTGCCGAACTCGGAAAGCCCGACATCCTTCATTATTTTGTTAATTTTATCCCAGTGCTTCTTGCATCTAGTCCATTACTCTTGGATCTCTCGGTGTGGGTCTCGAGACATCTTAGCCCATTACTTGACTTATCACTTCATGCAATTAAGACTACTTTTGCCCACCGTCTGAATGCCATGTTTTTCCTTGTCTCGACCCTGCTGGACTGCCTTGATGTACTCGAGTCTTTCTACCACTTGTTGTGCCTTTTCATACCATCGCTCCTTCTCCTTGCATGTCCTGAGTTCCATGAGAGTGTCCTCCTGGAACTCAACCATGTTTGTGGTTAACATGTGTCTTTCCTTCTTGAACTCGTCATAAACTTCTTCGAACTCACCTTTCAGATACACAATGGTCTGCATGGCGCCTCTATAGTATTCGACCAGTTGATGCAAGTGTTTGAGCTCCTTTAGGGTGGTGGTTAGTTCCTGTTCATCTCTCCTGGATCTATCTAAGGTGGCATATGAGAGGGCCTTTCCCACACCGATCAGTTCAGACGTCCGGGCGTCTGCTGTGTTGATTAAGTTCTCCTCTGTAGTAACCAATATGGAGTGATCCAACGTGATCCTTCTTTTCTTTGCAGTCCTTTGAATGATGGCATTTCTCTTTTGATTATAAGAGATTGCATAGATATTTTCTATGTCATCTACCAGCTCTGGTATCTGCTAATCACCCCATGTGAGTGTGTTTCCCAGGCTATCGGTGGTGTATATTTGTTCAAGATTGGGCTCTTGAACTTCCTCGTTGTGCCTCATAGGTCCAACTTCTACTTGTTGCTCGTCGGGGATTTGAGTATTGGGTAGAATAGAGACGTCGGGTACAGACTCGTGACTTACTTGCTCGTTGGCCGCCGAACCGTTGATTTCCTTTTGCGGGGATTCTTTCTTTGATTCCTCTGATTCGGGCTTGTCCTCCATATCTTGTTCGGTTTTCGATGCATTGGGTTCCTTTGTGTCGAGGCCACTTTCGACTTCTGTTTCCTCTTGTGAGACCTCCTTGTCTTGAACTTTGAGCTCAGGGGAAGAAGTTTTCTCAGGACCTTTTTCTTCTTGGACACACACAGGGGTGTCGTGACATGGCTTCGGGCTCTCATTGTCACTCACTATTAAATTTGAACGTTTTTGCGACGAAGTAGAGACGAATTTTCGTCGGCATAGAGTCGTTTTTGCGACGAAGATAATTTTTTTTTTCGTCGGAATTAATTCGTCGGTCTAGCGACCACACATGGATCTTCGCCGGTCTAGCGACCAGAAAAAGAAGCCTATTCACAATAGGGAAATGTTCGGCTAGCGACGAATGCTAGTCGGTCAAACGACTAATATTATTCGCAAGAGTGACCAAAACAACCCTGGCAAACTTAGTCAATAAACCACTATGGGTTACTAGAATGACGAATATTAGTCGCTAGAGCGACCAAACCATCAGTTAAAAAGGTCAAAAGAAGGAGGATCAGTTAGTTGCTAACTGACTAGCGACGAACAGGTTGGTCGCTAAAGCGACCAACACGTTGATGTTTGTGACCAATTGGCTATACTAGCGACGAACAGGTTGGTCGCTCTAGCGACTAACAGGTTGGTCGCTAAAGAGACTAACACGTTGATGTTTGCGACCAATTGGCTATACTAGCGACAAACAGGTTGGTCACTAAAGCGACCAATATTAGGGTTTTAAAAAAAAAAAATTATGCCATTCACAAAGGATCTATGCAAATTTGACCTACATGAGCATTCTTTAATAGCAAAAATGAAATGGTCCATGACTATAACAGACAATTAAAAAAATTGCAATGCAACTATCTATATGCCTATGTTTCTTTTGATTTTTCAAATTAAAATGAAATGAATTGCAAGAAAAGAAACCTATAGATGTAAACAACCATTGAAATGCAAAGTTACAACCTATTTGCAGAGAACAAACAAAGAGTCAAACCCTAAAAAAAACTCTTGAAGGAAAGGTAGTAAAACCATAGGGGGGTTTGTTCCTCAATCGTTTGGATTTGTAAGGGTTTTAAGCCAAACCTACAAACTAAAATCTAACTAAACATACACATTCCCTAAATATAAACCTAGTAGACGCACGAAAGCGATAAAAACTAGAAAAAATAATTTTTTTAACCCCTACAAAAAGTTACCTCAAAAAGTGTGTTGGCCCATGACGAAAGGTACCATGTTTCCTACATTGAAAAGCAAAGGAACCAGACCTCGTTGATGCATTGGTCAATGAATTTGTTGACCCCAATAAGTGAGATGGTCTCTAGGGGGTCTCTTGCACCTGGGAGCTCAACTCTGTGGGATTCCTTTGTGGTTTCCAACCCTTGTCACTTGCAAACACAACACATAAAGCTAAATAAGCCAAAAAAACCTAAAAAACTCATAAAAAACAAATAAACTCATTTACCACACACCCACAATCAAGGATCTTGAGATTGGCTCATATCCCTAGTGGAGTCACCACTCTATTGGTGCAAATGTACAAATAGAGTGAGAAACTTTGCAAAC
>ML792194.1:176038-201451 GCA_009831015.1 Picea engelmannii
TATTCGTAAAACACTAACCCCTTACTACCATGACATCTAACCCCTCACCCATATAACCCATTACACACGTATCACCTAATTATTAACAACTATAACCCCTATAAGTCCAAACATGTATACTCTTTAAGTCCTTTAACTAATATTAACCCTAACCTCCCTAACCATAACTCATGTAAGCACTTAACCATTAATATCTACCCTTTATAATATTTATAACCTATAACACCTCATCTAGTTTATAATTCATTTAACTTTTAATAGTTATAACCCATTATTTCCAAATACCTATAACGTCTTCATCACTTAAATACTAAAACCCTAGCATATATAACCCCTAAGAATTATCCCCTATAACCCCTAAATATTTGTATGTATTACCATTAACACTTAACACATATATCTTTTATCCATAATTAGCGCCTATAACCTCTTCCTCTAAACCCTTAGAAGGAGTGAAAATAAACCATAAAATAGTTCAATAGCACCAAATTACTAAATCACACAGAAATTTTTTAAGTACTGACCTTCAAAATATCAGCTATGTAGAGTCTGATCAATTCAATGTTTTTCTTCTTGAAAGAGAATTGAAATCAAGATTTCATAAAAATCAGAACACCATTGCATCAGAACACCCGAATGTTTCGCAACTGTAGAAAATGATTGTCATAACTATAGAAAATTTGTCGTAACATGGATATATATATGATTTATTTTCCACAAATGACCATTTGATTCCCACACGTGCCCTTGTTGGTCACTAGAGTGACTAAATGGTGGTTAGTCGCTAGAGTGACCAAGATTCGTCGTTAAAACGACCAACTTGGAATGTTGGTCGCTAGAGCGACCAACATTTGGACCCTAAAAAAAAAAGGTATATTTAGTACAAAAAATGCAAAAACAATACGATGAAATTCTAAACCGTCGTAATATTTCGTCGTAATTTGCATCCAATGTAGTAGTGACTATATATATGTATAATCTTGCTCAGGGGATTAGGCGCTTGTGTTTCTATCGACACCCAGCTTGTCTCTGGTTGAATTGTCCCACCCACCAGGGTATTGATCGGCGATGTTGTGGATTCAGGGTTGCCTAACCCATTGGTGTTACTAGGATTTATGGAACCGGGGCTGCTTGGCTCTGTCGGGCTGCCTTCTTGGATACCAGTTGGAAGCGCAGCTGTTATGATGAGGTACGGATCATCCTACATATGCTTCATTAGCATCTGACTTTGCTGCCAAAAAATTTCACCCATCCCCTGTGCAACTTGAATTTCAGAGGAGTCCCTAGTTTGTACTGGGGATTCCTGATAATCCCCTACCGCTTCGATGTCTTCTTGGGGATTGTCCATTGCTTCGCCCAGTTCAGATGCTACCATTCCTTCCTGGGTCCTGAGAATCTCTTGAGCTGTCTGCTCCAAGGACGTCTCTTGCTCTTCCCAACTCATGGCCTCGAACCTGGTGGTTCGAGGATCAACCATCCTTGCTGCCACCTCATTCTAGTCTTGATCATTTTCGGTGAAAATTTCATCTTTAAACCGGTCATGGGCATAAGGCCAACATAAAGATACTTGTGATGCGTGTTGTAGGACGAGGCCCTTGGGATCATGTTTGTGAAAACGACTAGTTTTGAACTGGAATTCCAATTGTCTTAGCCCTTCTTGCTTAGCATACGCGGTGTCTTTGACCATGTAGAAGCCAATATGAAACCCACAAGGTATGAAGGCCCGCTTCTTGTCTTTTACTAAAGTGGCATTATATCCTTGCAAAATGGTCTGATAGAAAATTTACCCTAACACTAGTCGATCGAGAACATATATGGGTAAAAAATGGGGTGCCCCTGTGGCGCAAAAAACCCTGATGTAGGTCTCATGTTCATCTGGATACCAATGACCTACTTTCGATAGAACCTTTTTTTCTTCATCTGACAGCCTTGGGCACTCTTTCTTGAACATCAAAGAATGAATGCGTGCAATAAAATGGTCATAGATAAGAGAATAGGTTTTTTTGTACTTGTTTTCCCATAAGATGCTAAATTATACATGGACTGGGAGTTTGAAGGAGTGCCAGTTTAATTTCATTCCATAAAAAACATTCCTGGCGCAGATGACGTCCAACAGATACAAGGCCATGTAGAAGGAGAGGGTTTCTCCCTCTTTCGGTGTCTGGGCTTGTCGTATACAGGTACCCAACTGTTTGGAGATGATGGCACCCCAATTGAAGCTCTTGCCTGAAATGGATATCGTATAAGCTAGAGGCATCCAAGCCTCTGAAAATTGGGAACAATATTTCTCCCCATGCAACCTATAGAGAAGAGCCATTAGGCATATGTATGGTTCCCTTATATTGGACATTGGATACCAGCCGACAGTCTGGTTCATGAATTTTTTGTCTTCCCTCCACCATGATGCCATGATTTTGGTGGTGTCGTGTGCTGCATAGAAACTTACAACGAAATCAGTGCTCAGATTTTCTTCCAGCTCCCTGAGCTTGTACTAACTCTAGACCTCTGAAGTCAAGAAAACCCTGACGCATTCGCCATTATCGTCATTAATCAAACATTTTTGTGCATCAGTGTGGTCAATGAGCCACTTTAGGAGCTCAATGCAAGGGAACACCAGAGTCCGACTTTCCACCATGTGTAGATAATCCTTATAGATATTTGGGAGGACATCGTCATCGAGTCTTCTTGTATCAAGGTTGCTGTGTGGGGTATACTTGAGGGGTTCTTCCCTCTTGATTTTCTTGAACAATTCTTCCCAGCGAGGGACTGTTTCTTTGGCTCCAATGTTCGCCTCTGTGTCTCCAAAGGCCGGGGGCTGGATGAAGGCCTTCTTGGTGGCTGTCTTAATGATGAGCACCGAATTTGGAGTGAATTCTAATTTCCTTGCAACTGCTGGGGAAGGGCCCTCTCCTTCTTCTATTTCTTGCAGCTTTGGCGCTCTTGGGGATTTCCTGGTGGAGGGTTTCTTTAGAGGCATTGCTCCTACAATTTAAACGACCCTTTAAATAGGTGTATAGAGCAGTGTTGGGTGGGAACATATAAAATGAAACATAAAACACCACAAGTAGATACATACCTGTAATGCTTGCTAAGATAGTTGTCTAATACTCACTGAACCTTGGACACCTTCTTCAGATTGTTAGCTTCGCTCTTTTGTGTGTTATGAACTCCTTGCCACACATAACAGGTTCATACATAATAACTCAAAAGAATATAATGGGAGGGATCCTATCAATCGTATCAATCAGTTAATGCGAGTAATGAAATTAATTCAAAACAAACTACCGTCGGATCTTTGCAAGTAAATTATAACTTGGTTGACGATGGAGGCACATAGTGAGGTGCATTGTATTGGCAGGCTTAAATGGTCCCTTTTGATTTGCTCAAGAAACAACAACTAATGCACAATCTGCAGATTAACTAACACTTTAAATGCGTTGTACCTAACATATCTAAGGGCTAAAATGTCTCATCACGTTGTGTCTCTCCAGTGTATAGATCGGGGATTGACTACTATCTTTGTGTATATTTTCATTAATGTGCTCTTAGTAAACACTCCCAATGCCGATGGTATCGGGGATTGGGGAAAGTTTAAGAGCGTAGCTTCTTGGCGGTTTATCATCTTTGTAAATCTTGGACATCGAAATCATTTCGGGAGTCGGCGATCGGAGATACCACTCTTCTCCTTGTGCGATGCTTACTCTTCTCGTTTTTATGCCGATGCCAGATGAATCTGTCTTCGACGATATTCTTACTGAAGCTCATTCACAAAAAGAGAGGGACTTTCATCGCTGACGTTGATGAAGATCGGTCTTCGGCGGTATTGGTTTTCATGAACATTTCTTATCTCACCTATGTCTCCCCGATGCCGAAACCCTTAAGCGCATCCGAAGACGCTTTGAATGTTGATTTCTTAAGTAATTGTTAAATTAGTCTCCTTTAAAATCAAGGTGACTCTTTATATGTTCAGGCATACTTTACACAATTCAAACATGAAAACATAAAAGATAAGCATAGGCAATAGTTTTATACTGAAACAAACAGTGCAAAGGATTAAGTGGTACCCAAAAAGTAGAAAATGGACATAGACTTTTTTAGGGTGTGTTGAGTGCTCAACAGTGCCTATAATTCAAATTCCTTTACAAAAGAACTTATATCAGCTAGTCCATCATACCTGGGTGGATCACATAACTCTGTTCCAATACAGCGCAAGGATTGGGTTATGCACGCACATCATTTTGTTAATACTTCATACATCCACTGCTGCCAATGCTCCAGACCTTCCTTGGAATATGATGCACATGAAATGATACTTTTCCAACTTAGCACACCATTTGCAGTGGGGTTTACATAATCCTCCATGTGTGCAGTCATGTTATACAAATTTTCAATGTTGTTTCCTCTTGCTGGCTCCATGTATCTCTTTCCTTGCATTGGGTCCAATGGTGCAGTAAATTTCAAATCTCCGACTTCAAATATCATTTATCTCTGCTTTAGATTAATGATCACATGATTATCAAATTCCCATTCAAGTCACATTAGTTCTAGATATGGTTGACTATAATCCATGATCTCAATAACTTCAAAGTTTGTTATGCCGCGCACCCCATCTATGTTCACAGGTACTCCTGTCAATCGACCAATTAGTACTATCTTGTGCTGATTTGTGAGCCTCAACTGAACAGGGGACCAGATTGGGTTTTCCCACTATGTCCCAGGTAAGCTTTCACAATACATTCACATGAGACCCCAAGTGAAAGATGACATTATCCACATCATATTCTCCAATTTGCGCATTGAATCTGAATTATCTGTTGGTCCTCTTTCTACACAATACCTGATTCACCACCCTCTATCCAATGGGAGTTTCCCTTCCTTGTGTACAATAATCAATCATTTCATATAGTGCATTCAATGCAGTTTCATATTTCATTATCTCTATGCAACTTCTTAAGACTTCTCTTAGAGTCCTTATCTTCCCAATTGGCTTCTCTAGCCCAATTCAACCATTGACCTGCGACACAGATGATGTTGATGCTCCCCAATATTGTCCAAGTACCTCTTTTCTTTCCCTATGATATGTCTCCTTTTCTTGTTGAGTATCAAAGGTTGGCACAAGTCCTGTTGATTTCCTTACTCATTGCTCAACCTGCTTTCCTCCATTCATCACATCAACTCCTTCGCATGTAACAATTTATATTCTAGGTCTTTCATTGCATTTTTCAGCTGATAACTTCTCTACATTCTGATTTGGATTCTTTTTCTGATTTCCTCTTTCCTTCCATTTCGAAACTAATTGAGGAAAATATTCTGTCGCATGGTCCAGTGCTCAATGATATGTGCACGTTGTACATGGATTCAAGAAATCGTGAGCTAAGTGTCCATATTGATTACAATTGTAACATATTATCATTCCTCTTCCTCCTCTTCCTCCTCTTCCTCGGCCTCTGCCAAAATTTCTTTTGTTTCATGGATTAAATCCTATTTGATTATTATACTATGGACTAGCCCCTTTATCGCAACATTCACCTCTTGAATTCTGTACATATCTGAAGTATGCTCCCGCATCAAATTGAACATGTGGAAATCCTTCTCTTCATGTCCAAATGACTTGAAAACAATACAAAATAAGTTCCTTGGTGTACTCTGGTACTTCTGTAGTAGTGGACACTCAGTTATATGGTGTCCCCATTTCTTACAAATTTCACAGTATCCCCCTCCTAGTGGTGGATTTGGTGCTCCAGTTTCCAAATACTGTGCGAAAGCTGGGCACTCATCCTTGTGATGGCCTTTAGTCCTGCACTTGGTACACCATACTTGCACTCGTTTCTCCTTCCCTTTTGTAAGTTTTTCCAATTGAATTGTCAACGAAGCCAACTGCGTCTGAACTTCACCATCCCTCCACTATCTCCTATAGGGGATACTCCAACTTCATTGCAATCTCCAATGCTTCAGGCTGTGATGCAACCTTTTGTTGAATCAATGGCCAACAAATGTGAGGTAGAAGTCCTACAATGAACCATTCTTGATGTTTTTGATTAGGGATATGGAAATTCAATCTTCCCATCAAGTCCTTGAATCTTTGGCCAAAATCCCATATTGACTCGGTTTGCACCTGTTTAATTTCCTTCAGCTTTGTAGTGTACAGCGAATTAGACTTTGGTTTCTTGAACTCTTTCAACAATGTTTGTCTTATCTCTGCCAAATTTCTGGCTTGTCCCATGGGCATGGTACTTTGCAGCTTCATGTACCAAACTAACGCACCACCTTTAAATGTTGTTTCCAACAGTGCAATATTCACGACCTCATCCTGAACATTCTTTGCAACCCAAATCATCTCGCAAAAAAATAGATGTTGTTCTGGGTCCTTTGACCCAACTCCCTCGAACTAAAGAAGTCAGAGGGTATTGTTTACCCCTGCCATGTTTCTTTATGTAGTACCTCCTCTTGGTGATGTTGGTTGACTTTGACTCTGTGCATTTCTTCCACTACTCTGATTGCTACTACTTTGTCCTCCCTTGCTGACTATGAGTGCTTTTGATAAGTCTTCAACTATTATCTCTTATTGTGGTGACGCACATGGGGTCGTGGATTGGACACATGACCCAGTCTTAGTAGGACTTGGTGGCTCTTCTATTATAAGACTGGATTGGAACTCCTCTTATGTGTGGTATCTCTATGATCTAGATTATAGTGCAATGTTCTCTCCCTTTTGGCTCATTGCATGGCTGTCCTTTCTCAACCCCAGTATTTCACCACTTGTACCTCATTCCTCTATGAAATACTTCAAACTTGTCTTCTTCATATGGTATACCCTCTTCAGTCCTCTGCATTCGTAGTCCCTCCCTTCCTTCTTCATTTTTTCCTTCGTTCTCTCATGTCCTTAGACTATCCTCTTGTCATCCCCCAATCCCCCTATGTGCGCAAGCCCCTTAGTAGTTGGATTCCATCATCATCATGCACTTATCGCACAACAACATATTTATCCATGTACCAGATGATTTCATGAACCTCCTGTGTGGACCCTTGAAAAAGTATCTTTCTACAACACTGTATGATTGGGTACAATCTACTGCAAATTCTATAATATATCCTCCTAATATACTTTCCAACCAGAAATCAATTGCGTGAGTAGTTGGATTACTTACATAATTCAACTATCTTACCAACTCAGGAGTCCAATTCCTTGGTGCCGTAGTTCAGTATCTTCCAGTATTCTCCATTAATATTTCTAACCACTCAGTCAAGGTAATTGAAAATTCACCAAAGCAAATTTCACACAGTTCTGTGTACACATACCTTTGCATCCATTGCTTGTCACTCATCTGAGGGTTTTTGTTCTCTTTTCAAGAAAATTATTGTTCCTTCCTTTCCAACCATTTTGAGATCTCTTTATTAGTAGGCCTCCAAAATATTCCCTCAGTTACAGATTCTAGGTCCCGACAATGGAACCATTTGTTGGCGCTGCATGTGGTTGTAAGACCCTAGGTTCAAGTTATCTTGACCAATAAAACCATTCAGACACCGACCCTTTTGGAATCACCTGTATGCAAGTGAAGTCTCACCTGAGGTATCTATTGGGGTTGCATGAAACAAATTTATGCCGTAGTGAGGGAATGGGAGGTGATAATCTTTGTCATTATTACTTATCTGTTCTGCACACATTATTTTGTACTTGATCTTCTTAGAATATTTAGTGAATTCAGTTATGAATTATGATGATACTTCAAATTACCACATAAAACACATATTATAGCATTCATAACCATTTCACAATGATCATACAGAGAATAGTTCTAGTCTAACATGCATCAAGAAAGCATCCATGTTCAATCACATAAAAGAAAAACACACACAATAGTTAACGTGGTTCACCCAACTTTGGGCTACGACCACAATGGTTGACTTCTTTATTCAATTGTCTCAGGCTTGTGCACTGCGCTTTATAAGGATACATCACATTATATTTTCTTTCTCTTAGCCTATTCGTTCTATAGTGCAAGCCTCTCTCTCTCTGCAACATCTCCTCAATATTCAGTCAAATACTCAATAGTGACTTCTGCAACTCATTCTATCACTCTTTGTCTCGACCAGAATAAAAGAACTAAAAGAGAGGAAACCCTATTCTCCCATCCCATTAAATATTTATATATAAATTCTAGGTCTTAAAACCCTCCTTTGTTCATCCCAAAACCCTATTACAATACATGATAACTCAAGTTGACTTGTTGTTCACGCTGTCTTTCCTTCTTTTTCATCCTTCTATCTTTAGCACGTCGGGTTGTCATCCTTCCTTTTCGCCCACTTTCTTCTCTTTCTTTATTCCCTGCTTTATTCTTCTGTTTTATTCCTATGATTTATTCTTCTCACTGCACATTGTACTCCTGAATGTGCCTCAACTATGCACTATAGATTCTTCTTTCTTCTTCTGCACACATCTTCTATTCTGAGGAATTTTCATGAATCTTATTTCCATAATGCCTATCCAACACTCAAAAAACAAAATAGAGAATTAAAAAATGAATTGAGTAGCTGCGAATAAGAGTATCATGATCTTGAAAAGAAAATTGACATATTGAAGGAGCATTTAGATAGGAAGGCTAGAGATTATGAGAAATTAAAAGAAGAATTGGATCACACAAGAAAGGAGCTAACATTGACAATGGAAAAATTGGAGAAATTTGAAAGAAGTATTGAAAAGTTAGATGGAATTTTTAGCAATCAGAGATCACCTACCGATAACACATGACTTGGATACAATATCGGTTTGAAGACAACAAACACAGATAAAAAGGACAAGAAAGATGAAGGAAATTCCAGAAATTATGCAAATACCTTAAGAAGTTGAATAAAAAATCAAAAGGGAGTTTAAGAACAACATGAACATGATACCTCCAACTAGAACAGAAGATCATAATTCAGAAGGGGTGAGACACCAGGAAGGTCCTTTCCTACCAGGTATGAGAATATTTTTCTTGGTCATTGTTATACTTTCATAAACTTTGGACACAAAGAAATTCACTGTAAAATCAATGCAAAAAATAACTATATGAGAAAGATAAATGATTATGGATATCCAAGGGACAATCATGTAAATAATAGATTTGGAAATTCTATGGATATATCAACATAAATTACAATCCATTTGATCCACTAATGGATCAAAATATTGTATGCTGCAAATGCAATAATCTTGGTCACTGTTATCCCCATATTGTAGGATAACTATTGAGATGATGTCGTGAGGCCCTCAAGTTGTAGATATGGAGTGCCAAGAGACCACATGACTAGAAGTGTCCACTTGCACATATAGAAGCCCACTCTATCACCACCAATTTGTATCCATTGTCAGCACATCCACCACACCAGTTAGCTTTTGGAGGACACATGGGTCTTTCTCTATGCGGTACATGTCAGGTATTGTGGGAGGTAATCACCCTAATATTTGAGGCATTTAAGCATGTTTTATTTAAGCTTATTTTGATTATAGAACACCTACTTGGACATTATCCTTTTGACCCTGTTTCACCTTGGTGAGTGTCATCGATTTCCTAGTAAGTGGCCAACCTTTGGGGAAGGGATGCAACTGAGGGTCCCTTGAGGAGTCATCGTACCGATCCTGACCATACTTACCAACGTATTCTCATTGCATTCTCATCATATTTCCCTCTTATAGGCCCTTTGACTTTAGTGAACCAAGAAGGGCATGTACCTCATTTCATGGGAAGAAGGGGTTGAAGGCCCAAGGGGATGGTTGCTGACAAAACATAAAATTCTAAAATATAAACCTTCTATATTCTCTCCCAGATAGGTCTTGATAATGATGAGCTGCTTCTCTTGAAATAATTGAATACCCACACAATATCAAACACATAATAAATATCCTGCTTCAATATAAGACTAACACAAGTGCGCTACAACACTTTACATGGTTACCCCTATGGAACTTTGTGGACCTCTTCTTTCAATTCACACTGTGTTACTTTCCCCCAAACTAATCGATTCACTATTGGGAGTGCACATGTATTTGGATCATTGATTAATTAATAAATGGAAATAAAGGGGATTGGAAAAAGGTTGCATCGAGGAAGAAGGTGCAACACACCCCCTACAAAGGCACCCATAAATGAGATAATACAAGCCCTTGTATGTCATGAAACTCATTGACCTATGAAGTCTAACCTCATATCCACATAATAATCCACTACATGACCTTGAAGGGGTATCCTTTGGAGCATCCCCTACTTGATGGTTTTGGTCTATCCAATAGGAATTTTATGACACCCCTCCCATACCTAAACTTGGTCAATTGTATATGGTCTTGGAGCATTTGTTTAATTTTATGAGGTAGTTTGGATGCACATGTTTAGGTGCCTTGTTTATTAGATGTGGTTTTCACTTCCTGTGACATTTTGAATTGATATCCTTGGAGGGCATGCCTATTTGTTTTGCAAGACCTTGTTTGGTGGAAAATTTTGGAGGAACAAGACTAGCTTGGATTTCCATGGGGCTTGAAGCCGACATGTTGGATGCTAAGGGCCAACATGCCAGATCATGATGACTTGCCTTTGGAGGCCTAGAAGACACCTTGGAAGACACAACCTGGCCCTCACATGCCAAATGAATTTCCTAGGAGAGGAAAAACGTCACTTTGGAGGCTTGATGTCACCTAAGGCTAGGGTTTGGTGTTGTTGCTCTTTGACACATGGCACATTTTGAAGGAAGGTGGATTTGAACCATGAGGAAGAGGCTTATATGAGTGACATGTGGCCTTTGGAGGCCTAAATATGCTTCCCCAACTCCAACGACTTGCTAAAAGTGTCAAAACATTTCCCTAAAGGGGTGACATCATCTTATTTTAGGGTTTCTAATGTGCAAAAAGTGTAAATTAAATATTATTATTTGGTTTAAGGGGTAAGATAAGGGTTGTTGACCCCTTATCTTATGTTTTACCCTAATTAAGTGGACGAATTATGTTTTAGACATTTTGTATAAATAGAAATCATGTGAATCTCATTTCATAACATAACTATCCATTGTGAGAAGTATTTAACACAAATTTGCGCCCTCCTTGGGAAACCTCTTCTCTCTTATGTTTTTTTCTTGGTTTCTTTATGCTATTGGTGGAAGAAGTAGTGTGCTACCCCTCTTGTATTTTTTCTTTGGCATTTGTTGTGGATTTATCTTGGTAAGAGGAGGTTTATCTTGTCATTTATTGAACTAGGTAAGGATTTATCTTGTTTATGTTTCATTTCTTAGTCACAAGTTTTATTTGCTAGATTTCTTGAGGAGTATAAGGATTTACAACCCCACCATTATCTATCATTTTTGTCTAGAAGTTATTTTTTGCACAAGGTTTTACTAAGAGAAGTAAAAGGGTTTACACCCTCCTAGTATCTCCTATATTAGCATTTGCTTGACTTGGGGAGTAAGAGGGTTTACAACCCCAAGGAGATAGCATTGTTTATCTCTTTATTTACTTGATTCCATAACCCAATAGCTAAAGGCACTAGTTAACTACATTGGAGAAATAAAATCTTGCATTGGATAACGTGAATTTTTGTGATTTGGAGGTTATCTAAGTTGGAATCAATTCTTTTCTCTATATGATTGATTGATCCACTAGGGCATAATCTTTTCTTAAGTAATTTTTGATGTTGTTATAAATTTTTATCTACAACCATTAGGGCTGCAAAAACCCTAACACTTTTTCATTTATAAGTTGCTTTTCAACTGTAATAATTTGCCAAGAGTTTGCCACATTTATCTACTTGGTCTAGCACAACTTTTGGGTGGATTTTTTTGTGAGTTTTGGTGGTTGGATTTACTTCTGTAAAAAATAGTTTGCTACAACCATAATATGGAAAAATATCTCTGCAAATACTTTTTATTACAACCTTATTTCAATGCTAAAGTCTTGTTCTATCATTCTTGAGTATCACTAATGTTTATCTAAACTTATCTCTTGCATAATTTGTTGGAATTTTAACAATTATTTAGCATCTTTAACACTTATTCTCTTGCTGATATACATTTTTGTTTACTGCTGCAATTAGGGACAACAAGATTAACTTGCTTGTCGACTTAACATTATACATATATGCTCGTCTTGTTCTTATGTCTTAGGAAGGTACAACATTCTTCCTAGTTGTTCTTGTCTCTTGGAAACCATTGGCTACAACCTAGACCCTTTCCCAAGCCTTTCCACATATTATATCTTGACCTATAGGGGGAACTTCCTTCATCTCTTCACTTTCCATCTCATTCACTCCAGGGTCACTGATATTCCCCCCTTGAGGTGATTCTATCATATCTAAAGTGCCAAGAATACCTGCCTAAGGTGACAGTGGGTAGGTGTTCTCAAAGTTGTCACCATTTGGTGGTTGGGTTGGGCTTTGACCAACCTACAACTTGTTCGATAACATTTTTTCACCGTTGTTGGGGAGGATTTTGAATCCTCTTCTGAAACCTAATGACACCTTGGAAAGCTACCCCAAAACCTTTTCCCTAGATTTCCTAGCGACTCCACCTAAAGGACGTTCCCTTTTCACTTTTTATGATCTCTTCTTGAAGCTCATATGGTGAATCCACCTTCCAAGAACCCTTCTTCCCTTAAACATTTTCCCCCAAGGAGGTTCAAACCTTCTAAGGTCTACCAAAGACTGCCTCCCTTCAAGTCTCTCATTGTCAAAAACCTATTCCATGATACCCTTACCCTTGATACAATGGCTCACCCTTGAGAAAAGGACCTCTACAAACCCCTTAACATGGTCACCATCCATGGATACCCCGACGCAATGCTAGAAGAATCAAACAAGTGGTTGCCAAAATTTTTAGGAAACAATGTAGTAGTTGCTGAAGATCATCTCTACACCATAGGCAGAGATATGGATAATGCCGACGTTGAGCATGAGGATGTAGCCTTGAAGATATAGGCTTCATCATTGACTGAAGATGATCTCATATGGTTTATAGGACTTCTAGATAATCACCTCACTTCCTATAAATATTTTTCCAAGTTATTTAAGAGTAGTTGGACAATGAAGAAATATAGTGGGATGCTCGTAACTCAAATCAATCAGAAAAATAAAAAGGATAACAAGGTAGTGAGTGAATTTGACACCAGACTTGACAGGTTATACAATTAGATTCCGAAATATTTGCGTCCTACGACTGCAACATTCCATCTCCTTTATTTGAATGCTTTTGAGGGGAAATTTTGCTTTATTATGAAGGAGAAGAAGCCCACTTCTTTGGCACAAAACAAAGAGTACAATGTCGAGATTGAAGAAAATCTCCTTGAATTGAGGGTAGATCCTTTTCAATATCCTCGTGTCAAGGAAAAAAAAATGACTAAGGCTTCCAGTAGCAGTGCTCCTAATCCAATTGTCCTCTTGACTTAGAAGATAGATCAATTGAGTACTCAATTAGTCCAAGTACAGAACCAGATCATGGGCTGTTTGACTACTAAGGAAATAAATAATCTACCTCTAGACCTTAGTTTACCCGATAGCAGAGAGATGCCATAGGTTGGAAACCAAGGCCTTAACAAGAGGCAAAGGCCCCTGATACTTTAAAACCAGTTGGGATGGTTGGCACAAAACAAGCATATTAGTGTCTTCCATGCCAAGAGCCTCATAGAGAAGATGAGTGTCCTCGATGAGATGAGGATTCTTTCGACAATATGAATTTCATGGATCTGATCTGTAGTTTCCAAGAGGAAGAATTCACACAGGAACATAGCAATGAAGCCAGAAGACAAGGGGAAATAGAGGGGAGACTCCGAACCTTAAATCAATTGATAGATTATCAAAATAAAGGATTAAGGAAGAGAGAATATTTTACCTACACTAGAATAAATAAAGCTTCAACCACTCCATCACAACTTGCCACTCCTCCTCCATCTACAGAGAAGGTGGTCCCACCACCTCCACCTTCAGCACATGAGTTTCTTCCTTATCCATCTCCCATAGATGAGATTCAATTGAATATAGATGTTGCAACCATGTTTGGAAAGTTGAATATGATGGTACCAGTGACAAAGATGTGCAAGAAACCTTCTGTAAGGAGGGAAGTATTGAAGTTATTACAGGTATCGACTGAGAAGGAAGACCCTCCGATAATTTTGAATGCTATGTATCTTGATCGACAAAAGGACAACACTCATCCCTTCTATCTTTCATTAGGCATGAATGGATTTTGCTTGAATAATTGTATGCTTGATTCTAGGGCTTCTGCAAATGCCATGTCATTGAAGGTGATGGAACAAATTGGTTTGAAGACAACCCGAACCTATGGAAACGTATGTGGAATTGATTCTAAAAGGGTCAATGTTTATGCGTTATGTGAGGACATTGAGGTATTTTTGATTTATTTTCCACATATCAGCCTCCTCATCAACATAATGGTGATCAATGTTCCAGATTCTTGGGGGATTCTCTTATCGAGGAGTTGGTTTGTTTCCCTTGGGGGTTTCCTTAGCATGGAAATTACCCTTGAACACATCCCCATGGGAGATGTAACTTTTGAGGCATTATATAGTCAAGAGCGAGCTGACAAGCATGTGACTGATCCCAATGGTCATGACTACACAAGTGAATATGCGTTTGATGAAGTCCCATATACCATTGAGTACAATCCATAGGACTTTCCTTTTATGCAGGAAGACTCCATAGATGTGCTCCTCCTAAGAAAAAATGAATACAAAGAAAAACTTACAAAGTTCCAAGGGAAAGAAACATGGTCTATCCAAATATTTAAGAAAGAAGATAAAGAACGCGAAGAAGCCATCAAAAGGGAAGTTAACACATGACCTCCTTCTTATCCATACATTGAGAATATACCTTACATCAATTAAAATGCATGAAGTTGTTCATGTGGGACAAAAATAAGGGCAAGCCCAAGTATGACCAAAAGGATGACAACTCATGGCTTGGACCTTACATCATCAAGAAGAAGTCCGATAAAGAAAATTATTATTTGATAGCTTTGGATGGGAGAAATATGCCATTACCAGTGGATGGATCTATTCTATGACCTTATGTTCAGGTCACTTGACTTTTTCAGGGCCCAGGCCCTAAGTAAGTAGGTAGGTCATCTTTCTTTCCTTGAATTTGCATCTTGATTTCTCACATTAGTTTAGATGCATTTCATATTTCATTTTTCTCTACTTGCATATTGATTTCATGCTTAGTTTAGAAATTAAAAAAAAAATGCTAAAATTTTCTTTTTAGATGAGTTTCATTTTTGGTTTTGATGTATATGGACAAAGTGTGATAGAACCACCCTAGATTTTAGTGTTTTTTGTTTCAGTGTAGGCATAGGTCTACCAGGAGATGTTGTTGTTCTCATTCACTCTATGGAAAACAAATGTCCCCAAGTAGGACCCAGATGTTATCCCCATTTTGTGGGATAACTAAGGCGATGATGTCTCAAGGCCCTCAAGTTGCAGATATGGAGTACCGAGAGACCACATGACTAGCAGTGTCCACTTTCACATATGGAATCCTACTCTATCACCACCAATTTGGATCCATTGTCAGTGCATCCACCACACCAACTAACTTCTGGAGGACACATGGGTCTTGCTCCATGCGATACAAGTCATGTATTGTGGGAGGTAATCACTCTAATATTTGAGGCATTTAAGCATGTTGTATTTAAGATGATTTTGATTATAGAACGTCTGCTTGGACATTATGCTTTTGACCTTGTTTCACCTTGGTGAGTGTCATCGATTTCTTAGTAAGTGGCCAAAATTTGGGGAAGGGATGCAACTGGGGGTCCCTTGAGGGGTCATTGTACCATCCCTAGCCTTACTTACCACTTTCCACTCATTGCATTCACATAATATTGCAGCCCTTTGAATTTAGTGACCCAAGAAGGGCATGTACCTCGTTTCATGGGAAGAAGGTGCTGAAGGCCCAGGGGGATGGTTACTGGCAAAAGATAAAAGCCTAAAATATAAACCTTCTATATGATCTCCCAGATAGGTCTTAAGAATAGTGAGCTGATTCTTTTGAATATAAGACTAACACAAATGTGTTACAACGCTTTATATGGTTACCCCTATGTCACTTTGTGGAACTCTCCTTTCAAGTGACATCGTGTTACTGACCCCCAAGCTAATTGATTCATTATTGGGAGTGTGCACATGTTTGGATCATTGATTAATTAATAAATGGAAATAAAGGGGCTTGGAAAAAGGTTGCATTGAGGAATAATATGCAACACACCCCCTACAAAGGCAGCCATAAATGAGATAATACAAGCCCTTATGTGTCATGAAACTCATTGACCTATGAAGTCTAAACCCCTACCACCTCATCATCCACTACATGACCTTGAAGGGGCATCCTTGGGAGCATCCCCTACTTGAGGGTTTTGGTCTAGCCAATAGGACTTTTATGACACCCATACCATATATAAACTTGGTCAATTGTATAAGGTCTTGGAGCATTTGTTTAATTTGATGTGGTAGTTTTGATGCACATGTTTAGGTGCCTTGTTTATTAGATGTGGTTTTCACTTCCCATGATATTTTGACTTGAGATCCTTGGAAGGCGAGCATATTTGTTTTGCAGGACCTTATTTGGTGGAAATTTTTGGAGGAACAAGCCTAGCTTGGGCTTCCATGGCGTTTGAATCCCACAGGTTGGTTTCCAAGGGCCCACGTGCCAGATCATGATGAATTTCATTTGGAGGCCTAGAAGACACCTTGGAAGACATAACCTAGCCTTCACATGACAAACAAGTTGCCTAGGAGAGGCAAACCACCACTTTGGAGGATTGATGTCACCTAGGGCTAGGGTTTGGTGGTGATGGAGGTGTTGCTCATTGACACATGGCACGTTTTGAAGGAAGGAGGCTTTGAACCATGAGGAAGAGGCTTATATGAGTGACATATTGTGGCCTTTGGAAGTCTAGCTAAGCTTCACCAACTTCAATGACTTCCTACAAGTGTCAAAACGTCTCTCTAAAGGGGTGATGCCATCTTAGTTTAGGGTTTCTAATGTACAAAAAGTGTAAATTAGATATTATTATTTGGTTTAAGGGGTAATAAAAGGGTTGTTGACCCCTTATCTTATGTTTTACCCTAATTAAGTGGACAAACTATGTTTTAGACATTTTGTATAAATAGAGATCATGTGAATCTCATTTCATAACATAACTCTCCCATTGTGAGAAGTATTTGGATGAAATTGGAGCCCTCTTTGGGAAACCTATTCCTTCTTATGCTTTTGTCTTGGTTTCTTTATGCCACTGGTGGAAGAGGTAGTGTGCTACCCTTCTTGGAGTTTTTCTTTGGAAGTTGTGGTGGATTTATCTTGGTAAGATGAGGTTTATCTTGTCATTTCTTGAACTAGGTAAGGATTTATCTTGTTGATGCTTCATTTCTTAGTCACAAGTTTTATTTTCAATATTTATTGGGGAGTATAAGGATTTACAACCCCACCATTATCTATCATTTTTGTCTAGAAGTTATTTGTTGCACAAGGTTTTACTAGGAGAAGTAAAAGGGTTTACACCCTCCTAATATCTCCTAGCTTAGCATTTCCTTTCCTTGGGGAGTAAGAGGGTTTACACCCCCAAGGAGATAGCATTTTTTATCTCTTTATTTACTTGACTCCATAACCCAATAGCTAAAGGAACTAGTATAATTGCATTGGAGAAATAAAATCTTTCATTTGTTAACGTGAATTTTCGTGATTTGGAGGTTGTCTAAGTTGGAATCAATTCTTTGCTCTATATGCTTGATTGAGCCACTAGAGTGTCATATTTGCTTAAGTAATTTTTGATGCTATTATAAAACTTCATATACAACCATTAGGGCTGCAGAAACCCTAACACTTTTTCATTTATAACTTGCTTTTCAACCGTCATAATTTGCTAAGAGTTTGCCACATTTATCTACTTGGTCTAGTGCAACTTTTGGGTGGATTCTTTGTGAGTTTTGTTGTTTGGATTTAATGCTGTAACATATTGTTTGCTACAGACATAAGGCTGCAAAATATCTCTGCAAACACTTTTTATTACAATCTTATTTCATTGCTAAAGTCTTGTGCTATCATTATCGAGTATCACTAATGTTTATCTAACTTATCTCTTGCATCATTTGTTGGACTTTTAGCAATTATTTAGAAGCTTTAATAATTATTCTCTTGCTGATATAAATTGTTGTTTACTACTTCACTTAGGGACAACAAGCTTAACTTGCTTGTCCACCTAACATTATACATATATGCTCGGCTTGCTCTTGTGTTTTGGGAAGGTACAACATTCTTCGCAGTTGTTCTTATCTCTTGGAAACCATTGGCTACCACCTAGACCCTTTCCCAAGCCTTTATGCATATTCTATATTGACCTATAGGGGGACCTTTCTTCATCTCTTCACTTTCCATCTCATTCCCCCTAGGTTCACCGAGATTCCCCCCTTAAGGTGATTCTATCATCTCTAAAGTGACAGGAATACCTGCCTAAGGTGACAGTGGGTAGGTGTTCTAAAATTTGTTGCCATTTGGTGGTTGGGTCGAGATTTTCCCAACCTACAAATTGTGCGATAAAAGTTTGGCATCGTTTCCGGGGAAGATTTTGAATCATTTTCTTAAACCTAACGACACTTTGGCAAGCTACCCCAAATCCTTTTCCCTAGCTTGTCTGTCGACTCCACCTAAAGGACTTCACTTTTCACTTTTGATGAGCTCTTCTTGAATATCATCTAGAGACTCCACCTTCCAAGAACCCTTCTTCCCTTAAACCTTTTCCCCTAGGGAGGTTTAAACCTTCTAAGGTTTATTGAAGAAGGCTTCTTCCCTTAAACCTTTTCCCCCAGGGAGGTTTAAACCTTCTAAGGTGTATTGATCCAATGGCTCACCCTTGGGAAAAGGACCACACAAGCGCCTTAACATGACCACCATCCCTGGATACCCGAACGCAATGCCAAAAGAATCAAACAAGTGGTTGCCAAAATTCACAGGAAACAATGTAGTGATTGTTGAAGATCATCTCTACACCATAGGTCAGGATATGGATAATGCAAACATTGAGCATGAGGATGTAGCCATGAAGCTATTGGCTTCATCATTGACTGAAGAAGCTCTTAGATGGTTCAGAGGCCCTCTAGATAATCACCTCAATTCCTATGAATATTTTTCCAAGTTATTTAAGAGTAGGTGGACAATGAAGAAAGACTATGGGATGCTCATAGCTCAATTCAATAAGATAAATAGAAAGGAGAACAAGATGGTGAGTGAATATGACACCAGATTTGATAGGTTGTACATTCAGATTCCGACAGATTTACGTCCTATGGCCGCAACAATCCATCTACTTTATGTGAATGCTTTTGAGGGGAAATTTCACTATATTCTGAAGGAGAAGAAGCCCACTTCTTTGGCACAAGAAAAAGAGTACAGTTCCGAGATTGAAGAAAATATCCTTGAATCGAGGGTAGATCCTTTTCAGTATCCTTGTGTCAAGGAAAAATAAAATACTAAGGATTCTAGTAGCAGTGCGCCTAATCCAATTTCCCTCTTGACTCATAAGATAGATCAGATGAGCACTCAATTTGTCCAAGTACAGAACCAGATCATGGGCCATTTGACTACTGTGGAAAGAAATCAATATTCTTCCAGACCTTAGTTTACTAGATAGCAAAGAGATGCCACGGGTTGGAAACCAATTCCTCAAGAAGAGGAAAAGGTCCCTAATACTTTGAAACTAGTTGGGATGGTTGGAACAAAATAAGCAACTTGGTGTATTCCATGCCAAGAACCTCATAGAGAAGATGAGTGTCCTCGACGAGATGGGGATTCTTACGACAATATGAATTTCATGGATATGATCTATAGTTTCCAAGATGAAGAATTCACACAGGAACATATCAATGAAGCTAAAAGACAAGGGGAAAGAGAGGGGAGACTCCGAGCCTTAAATAAGTTGGCAGATGATCAAAAGAAAGAATTAAGGAAGATGGAATATTTGACCTACAATAAAATAAATAGAGATTCATCCCCATTGTTAGTTCTCAAATTCACATTGTTAAAAATTTGACATTTGTCCAATAGTAGAGGCACTACCATAATCCATGCATTCTTGTATCACAATCATTAACATGATCTTGTCAACCTCTTTGTCAATTTTCTATAGAATCTCTCAAAACTACCAATCTTTTCAAGTCCCCCATATCCTCATATTTGTTCAATCCCGTGAAGTCTTGCTTACAATAGGGTCATATTTTCTTTATTATCACCTTATCTGTCCAAATCTAAATATTAAAAAATTATTTTAAAATCATTTGTCGAAATGATTTTATCTTGATAGTTTATCCCATGCTGTTAATTTTTTTTTTTTTTTGTCTCATTTCCAATTCCTTTTTACCAACGCCCAAGCTAATCTATAGCCAGAATATTACCAAGCATACACCGCCAAGATTCAAGGAAGTAATTACATGGAATACTCACAAGTTGACAAGGAGTTCTCAACACGTCGACAACTTGAAAAGCCGACCGTCATTTTAAAATGTTATTTTTTATATTGTCAATGCATGTGGGATATAGTCCCATGTACAAAAAAGAAGACACATAGCCCATCTGGAGAGACCAAACAATGTGAGAAGAGTCCACATGATTGGGATCACATGTATACAAAGGGTTTCAAGCGAGCGTTCTATGTCAATAATAACTATAACTCTTCACTAAACTCATTCTCAAAGTGCGCCAAGGAGATCACTCGGAAGTCAAGTGTTAATGAACTCACAGAGTCTTATGCAAAAGGGAAAATCTTAATGTTCAAATGAGACTGTGAAAGAAGCCATCTATGAACAAACATGCACATTAGAGGTGACAAAGAAAGTGGAAAATTTATTTAGAAAGGTTTTTAAATTGTTATGACAGATAGGACATAAAATCACCACATCTGGATCTGTTATTTTGGTATTAAGGTTCCCAAATCAAGGAGGCAAATTGCAGGTCTTGAAGAAATGTTGCAATAGTTGGATTCAAGGGTTTGTTGCAAGAGGTAACCATTAGTGATTAGCCAGATGTAAGACATGTTTTTGATATTTCAAAGTTAAATTGTATAAGGCGTCTTCCTCTTTATGAAGCCTATTTGTTTCAATGACAATTGTCAGTGACTCTTCAACTAACAAAGGGTATATTTTTGTTGTGCAAGCCTACGCATCTACATTTTAGACAGACCTATGGAGGGTCTACCTAGTGGTGATCGTCATCCCAAAAAATGGGATCGTCATCTTTTCCACTTGGATTCATCTCTTAGAGTGAATAACTCTCTTTCCAAATAGGAATCTAGTCCACCAGAGAACCTTAAGACTCCATATAAATAATATGGTTCCAACATCAATGAAAAAGTTAAAAAAACTCAGGATTCCAAGTGTGCATGGAATCAAGGCACTATTATCTTTTCTTGAATCCGTGGAGGTTAGTTCTCTACATACGCCTGATCTGAAAATTGTTGTATTGAAGGAGCAACCCTTCTTACTGATAAGAGAGACTCATAATTTTTGCAAAGCCTATGGTTGTTCATTAGTGGATCTAGAATACCCCATGGACTCTGAGGATGTAGTGGAAGATTTTGACTATGAAATAGAAAACATAATACCGATTTGAGGAATAGAGTTGTTGAGGTTTCAACATGTCTCTCCTGTAGAGAGAAAACGAATATTAGAGTCCAGAGGAACATTTACCAATTATTCCATTGTCACAAGCTTGGTAAAGCATGAGTGTATTACTTCTAAGTCAGTGGTCCTTACAAGCAATGGAAGGTGTATTAATATGAGGCTGGTGATTCACCCAACTGGAGTTCCATTCCTTGTTCAAGAACATAATTCCAAGCATCAATTAAGGTAGTCATTTAATATTCGATGGAGAAAGGTTGCCTCAAAAACTCTAAATCGAGAACATTTCCAGTTCTCTCAAGTAACACAGTGGCTGAGATATTGTTAAGATTAGTTCCCGTCATCATAAAAGGAGGTGAATTTTAGGCTCCATTTCCGATCAAATGGTATTGAATTTTCCAAAACCATTAAAACCCACTTCCATAATTAGTCTATTTACCTTGATCAAGGATGGTTTTTGAAATTTCTCAACGGTTTGGGAGAAATATTTGTCTAATCAAAATGGAATTGCCCAGAATATTATTAGCAATCAAACCATCATCTCTAGATTGCAACAACTATAGGATTTGGGAAAATCATTGACAAATAAAGGAAAAATTTGCGAATCAAATCTCAGTTAAGGTGCACCCTAAGGCATAGAATTAGTAGTCAATAACTAGTTCCATATATGATGGAGGAGAGTGGCAGTCAAAGGATGACTTTCTTGTTTAAATTGAGCACAGTATTTTTAGGTAGCAGATCAAGCAGAGATTAGAGCTACAAGTTGCAGAGCAATTAACAATATGACTCCAGAACACAGATTGGAAGGAATTCGAATTCACTGTCCCATATTTCTTGCAAATAGATCATGGATTGTTTTATTTTTAGTTTATTTTCAGATATTTGTTCCAAAGGGTGGGTAACGGCTCGAAGGTTGGATATTCTATTTATTTAAAAATTTGTAGTGTAACATAGGAGGGAGAGGCCCGAGAGGGAATGGAAGGATGAGAGAGGAGTAGTTATAGTGTTGACCAAGATGTTAATTCATTATCTGTAATTTCTGCATTTTCATGCTTAACATCGAGTTTATGAACAATATACTTGTGTCTCATCATTTTATTTCTTCTTATCTGATGGAAATTATGATTCCTGCAATGCGTTAATCATTACACAGTTGCAGATCTACCGACAACAGATATTCTACTATTCATTCCCTGCAAATTGTATTTTGATTTAGATTAAAATGATATTTTGGTCTAAATATGTTCTTCACAAATGTATAAGGATGAGAAAATTACAGGGCCTTCACATTCATTAAGTGTTTTCTTCTTCCTTTTCATGTTATCTCTCTAAATGTTTACTAATCATTAGCTTGCCTTTGCCCTATGAAATGATACCCTTTAGTTGGATTTGAACCTAATTTCCTCTACCTTTCTTATTCATCCCGATCCACCCAATATACATTTATCTATAAAATCCATTGCAATAACTTGATGATGCCCTAGATTTCCCTTTAGCAGTCAAGTGCAACTTTAGGGACTGATGTTGAAATATTGTAACTGCAAAGAGTATTGTATTTATTATTGAGTCATTATTGATTAGATCAATCCCATTTTGTGGATTGATCATGTCGAGCTTTGTAAATGACCAAATCCCATTTTGCGGATTGGTCAAAACCTAATTATATCATGCAAATTAAGAAGTTGGCCCCAGGCCTAATTAAAGTGGTTTTAACCACTAAGTGAAGAAATCGGCCCTGGCCAATGAAGAGACACCTCCCTAGTGCCTGCTATCTAATATAAATAAGAGAGGCTAGCACCTCATTCATTCACTCACTCATTCCACTCAACAAGTGCGCAAGTTTGGAGATAGCTGTAGTTGTGAGAAGAAGGATGAGAGAGACACATTGCTCAGTGTTGGATATTCTCTAGTGTTTTAGTTTATTGTCTTGGCATTGTATTGGCTATCTATATTAAGTAATTTTTTGCTGGGTTTTCTCCCCCATGAGGGTTTCCCAGGATAAATGTTGTGTATCTTGTGATTGTGTTTCTCTTAGTGATCCTACCTATGTTATTGTTATCTAGTAAATTGAAAAGAAACATAATAGATTCTCTAAAATTAACATGGTATCAGAGCTAAGTTGAAGAGAGTACCTTTCACTGGATAAGCAAAAATGTCATTCTTGTCATACAAGAAAATTCAGGCTTTTTATTGAAGAGGAATTTCAGCCTAAATATCATCAAGGAAGTGCACCCTAGCCTGTTGAAATATTATAACTGCAAATAGTATTCTATTTATTATTGCATCATTATTCATTATATCAATCCATTTTTGTGGATTGATCATGTCGGGCATTGTAATTGACCAAATCCCCTTTTTCGGATTGGTCAAACCCTAATTGTATAACACAAATTAATAAGTTGCCCCCCGAGCCTAATTAAAGTGGTTTTAACCACTAAGAAGACAAGCCGGCCTTGCCCAGTGAAGAGACACCTTTCCAACGCCTACCAGTTTGTATAAATAAATGAAACCAATGCCTCATTATCTCACTCACTCATTCACTCATCAAGTGCGCAAGTTTGATAGCTGCTGTTTGCGCTCTGTAATTTGCCCAAGGCTGAAAGGCAATCACAGAGGCAACATCAAAACCACTTCGAGTCTTGGATCTAGCCCTCCAAGACTCAGAGAGGGATATCTCTGTCTGATATAGATTTGTTTGAAGAGATATTAGGCTAGTTAATGAAAACAATGGGCTTTGTTGTAAAAAGGGTTTTTAAATTTGGTTGAGACAGTTTACACATCCATTGGGCTATGGGGTCTGTAATTAATTAGGAGTGAAATACAGCCATAAACGAGGAAAGATGACTTCCACAGGGCGAGATGATATACTCACTGGATCTTTTGCAGCTTAAATGATGGACAGAAGAAAGGGTGAGAAGGATAAATTCGACTAAGAAGCAGTTAAGAATTCCTTAATCGAAAACATCAGAAGATAAACATTTAAATCTTTTAGAATCGGAAACAAGGTATCAGAGATAAATCCCGAGACATACGTTACTCTTAAAGATTAGTTTCAGAAAACAAAGTGGTAACAAAGAGAAGATAACATTCAACTTAGAAAATAGACATCACCAGTGAACATATGCAAGAATCCTGTAAAATGCCTCCCTTTCATTAATGGCAGATCTCTTCGAAAATGTTACAACTTGATAGCCACAGGGTGTGAAGATCCAACCCCTTTACATTAAAATAATCTCAATAAATAAGATAGATCATCCCAACCAGTTTCGCCAGTCAGTTTAACCGCCTTGACCAAAAATAGCCACCACTCCCACGAAATTCAAAGTTTTCTGCCATAAAAAATGGACCGTTTTTCTGCGAAACAGGGGTCCGATCAGACGTGATTCTCTCTTCAATTATGACACCTGGGAAAAAACGGAAAGAGGTTATTGTAGATAAGCATGTTTTGGACAAAAACCTCTTTCAGTTTTTCCGAATTCGTCCCCAGCTGGCCGTGACAGCTCCTAAAAGATCGAGACTGAAACGGAAAATGGAAAATATGGAAAAATAGGCCTCGAAGATGTTGTCAATGCTCTCTGCTCGTGACCCCGTTGCAAAAAATGAAAGAGGTTTTTGTTCCTCAGCCCGTGATGAGCAAAAAAAACTCTCGGATTTTTAAAATTGGTCTCCCTTTGCTCAGAAATCGACCTGGAAGAGGAGGTGGTAAAACAGACAAATATTGGCAAAAATTGGGGAAAGTGGTTTTTTGGCGGGAAAGCGATATTCCGGACCCCCCCCCC
>ML792194.1:205443-225059 GCA_009831015.1 Picea engelmannii
ATGGGCATGTTCTGGACAAAATCCTCTTTCGGTTTTGCCGAATTCGTCCCCAGCTGGCCGTGACAGCTCCTGAAAGATCGGGACTGAAACGGAAAATGGAAAATCTGGAAAAATAGGCCTCGAAGATGTCGTCGATGCTCTCTGTTCATGACCTTGTTGCAAAAAATGAAAGAGGTTTTTGTTCCTCATCCCGTGCTGAGAAAAAAACTCTCTCGGATTTTTAAAATTGGTCTCCGTTTGCTCAGAAATCGACCTGGAAGAGGACGTGGTAAAACAAACAAATATTGGCAAAAATTGGGGAAAGTGGTTTTTTGGCGGGAAAGCGGTATTCCGGACCCCCCCCCCCTCGTTAAATGTAGACCGCCCGGGGGGGTCCGGAATTGAACCTGGGTCATTGATTTAGTTGGTCGTTTGTGGGCCGTTTAGATTTGCATGAGGTTTATTTCAATTCTGGACCCCCCCCCCCCTCGTTAAATGTCGAACTCACGGGGGGGTCCGGAATTAAACACGGTGCATTGATTATTTTGGGGTATAGTGGATGGGGGGCGCGTGAGTATGAAGGTGTATGGGAATTAAGGTGGGTGGGAGTGTGAGGGGTTAGTGGGGAGTGACGTAGGGGGAGTGGAGGTAGGTGGGTTGAGTGGAATGTGAGGTGGGGATGGTGGGGAGTGACGTGAGGGGGATGAGTGGGGTAGGTGGGGTAGAGGGTACATGGGGGTAGGACTTAGGATAAGTTAGTTTAGTTTTGTTCTTTTTTTAATATTTTATGTTTTTTGTTATATCATGTGTTTTATATTACGTTTTGTTATTTTCTTTTTATTTAATATGTTTATTTATATTATGTTTTTTTATATATTTTTTGTTTATTTATATTATGTTTTTTATATATATTTTATTACTTTTTTGTTTTTTAATGTTTGATTGATTAAAGTTGATAAGACTCAATTTGCACATGATAAATTTTATAACTACCTCATTACAAGTAAGAACTATAGTTGAGATAATAGTCTTTGAAAATTATTATACTTGGTAGCATGTGAGCATATTGATATAAATGCTTAATGTAATCATTTACCAGATACAACTAACATCTCCTCTAGGAGAAACTTCTTGTTTTGGTCCTAGGTTACCATGGAGGAATGTTTGATCACAACACTAGAAGAGTGTTGATCTCATTTTGTATTGTATTTCTTAATTTTGATCTTTGCTTAAGACATGTCACAAGTGATAGCTCTAAAGGAGCTACTGTGACAATTATTCATGCTATTTTTTTCTTTATTATTATCAAAAGAGTATTATTCTTGCTTGCTATTTTGTTGACCTTGTTTCAGGTCACAGGTGATAACCCTGAGGAAGATATAGTGAAGGTTGCAGAAGGAAACAGATTAGAAGAGACATGAAGCTGACCATGGACATGACGATATACATCCATGTACCAAAGAATATGAAGAAGAAGCTATTTTTGAGATCTAGAGTATCTCATATGAAGATTGACTGTAAGGAGCAGAAGGATCCAAAGATGACCAAACATTAGAACAAGAACTCACAGAAGACTTGGTCAAAGGATAATGAAGCCACCTTAATGTGAAGCATGACTCGTTTGAATTTTGACTCAACCTTTCATATTTAGACTTGGTATTCAACACCAAGTATACCCCATAAGAGATGATGGATTCCTTGTAGACTCAAAAGAAATCAAGAGTAAGCTTGATCTCAGAAAGGATCAGATGAGGAGACAACTTCTAGGACTGGGAGACAGATGCCATGAGAATACTAGATCGCAACTTTAGAAACTTCTAGGAGATATGAAATCTCCTCGGAATATTTCCTTGTTTCAGTGACATAAGCCAGTCAAAAAGACTAGGATATGTATTTTTCCATGAGACTAGAAGAGAAGTCAGTATTGAATTGCAAGATTGATCTAACAGATCAAGCATGTTGCAGATGTATAAATCCTAATGCGTGTCCATAGGATTCTCCTAGCAATAGGGAGAAGACTATAACGAGAAACTTACTCCAGTAATTGAGGAAATAGTTCTAGTATTCATGAAGACAACCATAAACCCCATGATTCATATATAGTATGAGATGCAGGGGGAGAAATCCCCATATTTAAAATTGAGTGGCAGTTGGTGCAGTACATTAGTTGGGTCATGGATACATGACTACAATACAAGATAGAGTTACCTCCATGCAAGAACAAGAGCTACCTTCAGTATCAATTATTGAGCCACTCTCAGTTTTAGATGAAGTTGTTGCCGTGATGAAGTAGAGGAGTTACTTTCATAGTTCAACAGTCACAGTGAGAATGGAGAAACCATTCTCAACTTCAGAGCAACTGCAGGTGCATAGTCCCACTTCCAGAGGAACAATTGTAGAGAGAGTAGAGTACATACTCCCAGATAGTGAGACAGATAGTGCTTTGCAAAAAGCACATAGAGCTAGCACATGATTGTGTAGATTGAGTTGCAGCTGAGAAAGTGTACCAGATTGGTACAAAGTGATGTGAAAATTTGATTTGAAGTTGAAGACATAAAGACTCATGTTTGCAAATGAAGAAAACTCCAAGATCTTGGTGTGGCAGGATTGATAGTTTACTGAAGAGTTTGGGATTTACCAAGAGTAAAACCGATTCTAACCTTTACTTCAAGGTTATAAATGATGATACAATGATGTTTCTACTATATGTAGATGGTGTATTCTTGGCAAGATAAAGAAAAAATCATCACAGATTGCAGAATAAGCTCGCTACAAATTTTGATGAAAGACCTAATGCATTATTACTTAGGTCTCGAAGTTTGGCAGAGCCCAGAGAATATCTTCCTCAACCAAGGGAAGTATGCAGTTGAAATAATGAAGAAGTTTGACATGTTGGAATGTAAATCCATGTACACACCCATGAAAATGAATTTGATGTTCCTGGTAGATACCTTGTAAGAATTGGTTGATGCTATTTTGTACAGACAAATTATTGGTTCGGTGATGTATCTGATAAATACCATGAAAAATATATATTTTTCCTTGAGTAAGTATCTGGTAGAACCTAGACATGTTCACCTTGTAGCTGCAAAACATGTGATGAGATACCTTAAGGGTACGATGGATTTTTGTCTCTCTTATGCTAGAGATCATGACTTTATATTGTATGGATATATTGATTTAGATTGAGATAGAAGTGTTTTTGATAGAAAGAGCACTGCAAGATATTGTTTCAGTATGAGGTCAGCCATGACTTCATGGCATAGTAGAAAGCAATCCAGTATTTCTCTCAGTACGAAAGAAGCATAATACATTGTTGCATATTCCACCAGTTGTGAGGCCATATGGATTCCGATGTTGTTTACAAAACTATTAGATCTGGAGATGGAAGCCACCATGATCCTATGTGATAACTAGAGCTGCATAAAGATGATGTATTCCATGATGAGTCAAAGCACATAGAGATCTAGAATCATTAAATTTGTGATATGGTACAGAGAGGAGCCTTAAAGCTCCAATATGTTGGCACAGATGAACATGTTATAGATGTGTTGACCAAGCCTCTGTCTCGTGTAAAGTTTGAGCACTTTCGAGACAAGCTTGGTATAGTCCGAAAGGACCACCATCAAAAGGGGGAGTAGTGTTGATGATACTATGGTATCCTGTCCAATAACATGTAGATCGGTTAAGATTTTATATCCTAGGGGACTAATCATCCCTAGACAGATACTGAAGGTCCGTAAGGATGAGCTATCAGAGTACTTTTGCATGTATATGCTAGCTTTGGTCAGTAGTGGTAGCTCCCTTAGGATTTTCATAATCCTAGGGAATATTATGATTCATGGGCATATCCTGAAGGTCCGGTAAGGACTATCTGTTAGAGTACCACGTTGTAGCTCCATTAGGATTTTATATCCTCGAGAATCTTATGATTCTTGGGTAGCTCCTTAGGGACTGTCAAAGTACCACAAAATATTGTTTCACCTGCCTCATTCTGTTGCATATGATGTTGATGTTGTTAAGATGTTTGCCTAGTGATGAATATTTCTAGCTTCGTGCTGATGTTGATGAAATGCCATCTACGTGCTGAATATTTCCATCTTAGTGTTGATGTTGATGAGATGCCAACTTCATGTTGAAGATTTCTAGCTTAGTGATGATGTTGATGATGCTCCAGCCTTCATGTTGTGATGTTGTTGTTGTTAATTTTGTATCAGTATCGTGCTATTATTGATGATGATGATGTATTAGTGTTATACTAATCCATGTTGATGCAGATGATGATGATGCCATTCTAGCTCCTTGTTGTGGATGATGATATTGATGATGAGAAAAACTTCTGATGATTTATAGATATGGCAGTTAATGTTCCAGATGTTGTTGATGTTGTTTCCATCTCTCTCTCCTGATGATGTTGTAGAATACCCCTCTTGTTAAGGGGGATATTATAACTGCAAAGAGTATTTTATTCATTATCAATTCATTATTCATTATATCAATCCCCTTTTGTGGATTGATCATGTTGGACATTGTAATTGACCAAATCCCCTTTTTCGGATTAGTCAAACCCTAATTGTATTATGCAAATTAAGAAGTCGACCCCAAGGCCTAATTAAAGTGGTTTTAACCACTAAGAAGACAATTCGACCCTGCCCATTGAAGATACACCTTTCCAGCGCCTTCCAATTTCTATAAATAAAGGAATCCAACGCCTCATTATCTCACTGATCCAAAAGGATCTAGGGAACATCACAAAAGTTTTAGAAGTGTCCCAGGAGGCTCATAATGGCCTCAAAAAATAGAGAAAGAGAACTATTCAAAGTCTTCAAAACTTAGTTAAACAGAAATGACGACGAAGAGCACGTCGTAATATTTCCAACGGTGTAAACGATTCGTCAAATGGAGTTACGGATCGAAAGATATTCACGGTCAAAGTTTGGTCAAACTAACCCAGTCAACAGGGGGATGAGTCAGCATCCATACTGTTGACGTTAGCATCAGTACAAATGACATCGACATCCGTACAACATACGTGGCACACGTAGGAGGTGACATGTGTCATGATGACATTAACATGGTGACATGGTATCACCAGAGGCTGCCACGTGTCACTCATTTTTGTCATTTTTTAGGTCATGTCGTGGACCAATAAAAATGTGCCAAGTGGCAGTGCGTACAACCACGTGGCAGAGCATACAGTGACGTTGCAGAATGATGTGGCAGACCATACAACTAATTTGGCATATATACATACATGTGGCAGGTGACTATGCAGATCATATAGACACGTGGCATTCGTACGACCACCTAGAAAGTGACGAGGAATTTGTACAAACACATGGCAGTGACGTCAGTATGTCGATGTGGCCCAATAAAAACATGCCACATGGCATGTTGATTTGGCATTTTTGGCTGCCAAATGGACCAATGAAATTATTCCACGTGGCACCTCTAGGAGACGCCACGTGGCAGGTATAGTCAACAAGTAGCATGGCAAGTATAGTCAACATGTGACATGGAAGGTACAATTAGCAGGTGACATGGCAGGTACAATCAAAAGGTATGGTCAATAGGGCCAATGGGTGGCTGCCATGTGGCCCAGTCATGGGCTTCCACATGGCAGCCAACAGATGCCCAATGAGGGCACATACCAAAATTCAAATTTTGGTTTGGATTCCCCTTTCGCCAAATTTGGCAGGGATCCACCAAATTTGGAAGGACATTGGGAAACGTGTCAAAAAGGGAGGCCAACGGATTTGACCCTGTGACCTCCCCTAAACCAACACCTTAATTTAGCCTCCACCAACCAATTCGGCCAAACAACTTCATGGGTAAGTCCAACCTTCCCTTTACTTAAATGTTGAACTCTGCCAGTACATGGGGGAGCACACCCAGGTCATACAGTGGCACATATTCCAATGCAGGTAGTGCATTAAATGCCCAAAATTGCACATGGATCGAGGTAGGAGGTGCATAAAGGGCTTGAAGGTGACAGTGTCCGATGGGGATGATTTGATAGTCGTTTATAGGTAATTCGGCGATGCAAATCCAATGACGAGGCCTGTTTTTGTAGTAAAGATTCAGATCAGCAAGCTAAGTTATAGAGAAGCCAATGCAAGCATGCTTTTCATTATGTTGTTTTGTCATTAAATGTTGCAGCATAGTATGCTTGATAAAGGTCTGAAGGAGCATGGAGAGGCTGTAGCAAGGCATCGATATCAACTTGTTCCTTCTATTCCTTATTTTCTTCTCTTCTTCCACATAAAACTAATCAGTTACATGTGACAGAGAAATTGCGGCACTTGCATGATAAGTGGCCAATGAAGCATCTCTAAATCTCATAGTTTTGAGATATTTGTATGGGATGCATATATTCTTGGATATGAGCAGTAGATCTAAGGAACTCTATGGCTCCATGGTGATGGGGGTCATTTTTTATTCTTCCTCTTTTTATGTATTTAGTATGTGGGAATGATGTCCATGTCAGAATCAGGATGCCTCAGGAGCATGAGAACTTGTGAAGCTTGTAAACATTCCTGATCACATCTTGATCTCTTTTTGCTGTCACTGAAAAGGGACGTTGGCCTTACAACTTAAAAATGAGAGACATCATTACAACAAGGAGAATAAAGCGGTCAAGATTTGGAGCATGACCCAAAGATGTAGCCCACATTGGGTGAACTCTGTTATCAAGGGAAGTGTCATATCCATTATGTGTATTATGTTATTATGTTTCTTTTCCATGAATTTCCGCACATAGAATATTAAATGCAAGCATGACATATAACACATAAGGAAACTAAAGAGGTTTTTTATTCACTTTGGATTCAAGCCTATAAATACTTCAAGTATACCTTTAATTGCAAATTGCTCAAGTAAAACGATCTATAGCTGACCCTTTGAAGGAGTGACAGGATCAAACAAATATTGGAAACTAATCACCCCCGGGTTGAGATCATGTTGGTATCAGAGCATGTTTGATACTGATTGCAGGTGTTGAAGCTGAGAATGGCAAGATCACCAAAGCAGTTGTGGTTCAATGAGCTTCAAGAGCTCAACCAAATCCTTCAAGCAGAGAATGCTCGATTGAAGACATTGGTGCATGTTGCAGAGGAAGAGAACCAGAATTTACAAGAGAAGTTGCAAGCCTTGAAGATGCAGATAGGGGAAGGCTATACGAATGGGATGGTGATAAGTCCATTTTGTGACCATGGAAACTTCACCGGTTATGGGTTCGAGCATGACAGTGAAAATGCATCCACACTTTGTCAAGCAAGTGAAGATGACATCCAGGCATCGAAAAACCAAAGAGGATTCCTAGAAGCATCATCCATTGATCCTTCTCACCAGGAACAACTGGACACATCTCAAGCAGCAGACTAAGAGTCCTAGTTTGAGATGGAGGTAAATAATCCATGTGTGGTTCCTTTCTTGATTAATGCTGATGAATATTTTAAAGTTCTTGAACAACATGATTCTTGCATCGGCTTAAAGTTGATGAGAAAAATGGGATACAAAGGAGGAGGCCTTGGAGTCGATGGCCAAGGTATTATGGATCCCATCGAGGTAGTGGTTTGGCCTCAATATGCTAGGATAGGTTATGTTCCAAAGGATGTTGGAGAAAGCTCCAAAACCATTCGGGAAGAAGACCCTAGGAAAATCAATGAGACTCCAAAAGTCAACAGTTCATCATGAGATGAAATTGATTCAGTGCAGGCTGAGAGCACAACTTCTCATGATCGAGGATTCGAGATATCTCCAGGGAGAGATGAGCATCACAATGAAAGAGCTAAGGACACCTCTTCTTTCCAGTTTGACTTCAAAGGAAACTCACCGAGGTATAATAAAATTGGAAACTCTAACATTCCATTTGATTATAAGCATGTTAATCATATAAAACTGAGCTTGTGGCATCAAATACCATGCACTTTTTGTGGATTGAATAACCACGCAGTATCCTAGTGTTGGAAGAGAAAATCCTTGTGCAAGAAGGTTATGGAAACTAGGAGAAAGATGAGAATAGTAGATTGCTTTCCACACATAGAAAGGAGCAGGGGAAATACACCTTTGAAGGAGAAAGGCTACTGCAGCCATTGTAGCAAGGATGGATGTAATGAGGCCACCTATTGGGCATTACACCCAGATCTACATCCAAAGAGGAACAATAATACCAAGCAGATACCTCCGAGGGAGACAACCAGTCGGGAAGTGCTATAGGGAAATCCACCACCAGGAGGAAAACAACTACCAGAGAAAGGACAACTCGGTAAAAAGGACCTGTTTGGCATAATGACTGAGCGAATGGGAAAATCCTTGAGTTAGTCGAAATTGGCCATCTTTGTAAATCACATGTTGTGATTTAGACCCCATAGAAGGGTATTGTGTAAAAGTGATAATTGTTTGATATCACTTCTTTTTCTTACACATGTTGATATTGTTAGGCCTTGTGAGGTAGTTTAGGTATGGGTTTTCTTATTGTAAGTCCAATGGACATGAAACTTATAATGTACAAATTTTTGGAGACCAAATGTCCTTTCAGTTGGGAGGCGTGATCCAGAAGGATCTAGGGAACATCATGAAAGTTCCAAAAGTGTCCCAAGAGGCTTAGAATGGCCTCAACAGATAGAGAAAGGGAAAAAATTCAAAGTCTTCAAAACTTAATGAAATTGAAATCATCGCGAAGAGCGCGTCGTAAGATTTCCAACGATGTAAATCATTCATCAAACAAAGTTACAGATTGAAAGATATTCACGGTCAAAGTTTGGTCAAACTAGCCTAGTCAATAGGAGGATGAGTCAACATCCATACTGTTGACGTCAACATCAATACAAATGACATCAACATCCATACAACATATGTGGCACATGCAGGAGGCAAAACGTGTCATGCTAACATCAACATGGTGATGTGGAAACACCAGAGGCTACCACGTGTCACTCATTTTTGGTATTTTCGGGTCATGTCTTGGACCAATAAAAATGTGTCACATGGCAGTCTGTACAACCACGTGGTATACTGTACGGTGATGTGGCATACCATACAACTAAGTTTACATCTGTACAGACATGTGGTAGGTGACTGTGTAGATTATGAAAACATGTCACATTCGTATGACCACCTGGAAGATGACGTGGCATTTGTACAGACACATGGCTGTGATGTTAGCATGCCGATGTGGTCCAATAACAACATGCTGCATGACATGCTGACTTGGAATTTTTGGCCACCAAATGGACCAATGAAATTGTGCCATGTTGCACCTCCAGAAGACACCATGTGGTAGTTACAGTCAGTAGGTGACGTGGCAAGTACAATTAGAAGGTGATGTGGCAGGTATAGTCAACAAGTGATGTGGTAGGTACAGTCAACAGGTACGGTCAATAGGGCCAATGGGTGGCTGCCACATGGCATCCAACAGATGTTTAGTGAGGGCGCATACTAAATTCAAACTTTGGTTTGGATTCCCCTTCCACCAAATCTGGCAGGGATCCACCAAATTTGGCAGGACGTTGGGAAACACGCCAAAAAGGGAGGCCAACGGATTTGACCCTGTGACCTCCCCTAAACCAACACCTTAATTTAGCCTCCACCAGCCAATTCGACCAAACAACTTCATGGGTAAGTCTTCCCTTCCCTTTACTTAAATGCCGAACTCTGCCAGTACACAGGGGAGCATGCCCAGGCCATACAATGGCACATATTACAATGTAGGAAGTGCATTCAATTCTCATAATTGCACGTGGATTGAGGCAGGAGGTCCAGAAAGGGCATGCAGGTGACAATTTCCGATGGAGATGATTTGAAAACCATTTTTAGGTAATTCAGTGACGCGAATCCAATGGCGAGGTCTATTTTTGCAAAAGAGATTCAGATCAACAAGCTAAGTTCTGGAGAATCCAAAGTAAGAATGTTTTTCATTATGTTGTTTTGTGATTAAATGTTGCAGCATAGTATGCTTGATACAGGTCTGAAGGAGCATGGAGAGGCTATAGCAAGGAAACAAGATCAACTTCTTCCTTCTATTCCTTCTTTTCTTCTCTTCTTACACATAAAACCAATCAGTTACATGTGACTGAGAAATTGTGGCACTTGGATGATAAGTGGCCAACGAAGCAGTTCTAAATCTTGTAGTTTCTGAATCTTTGTATGAGCTGCATATATGCTTGGATCTCAACAACAAGTCTAAGGCACTCTATGGATCCATGGTGATGGGGGTCATCTTTTATTCTTCCTCTTTTTATGTATTGAGTATGTGGGAATGATGTCCATGTCAACATCATGGATGCCTCATTAGCATGAGAACTTGGGAAGATTGTAAACATTCCCGATCACATCCTGATCTCTTGTTTTCGTCACCGAAAAGGGACTTTGGCCTTACAACTTGTAAAGGAGAGACATCATTACAATGATGAGAATAAAGCAGGCAAGATTTAGAGCATGACTCGAAGACATAGACCACATCGGGTGAACTCCGTTATCAAGGGAAGTGTCATATCCATTATGTGTATTATGTTCTTATGTTTCTTTTCCATGAATTTACGTACATAGAATATTAAATGCAAGCATGAAATATAACACATAAGGAAGCTAAAGAGTTTTTTTTTTCCACTTTGGATTCAAGCCTATAAAGACTTCAACTATACCTTTAATTGCAAATCGCTCAAGTAAAACGATCTATAGTTGACCCTTTCAAATATTGGAAACTAATCACCCCCGGGTTCATATCACTCACTCACTCATTCGCTCATCAAGTGCGCAAGTTTGGTAGCTGCAGTTGGGAGAAGAAGGAAGAGAGATGCACATTGTTGAGTGTTGGATATTCTCTAGTTTTTGGTTTATTGTCTTGGAATTGTATTGGCTATCTATATTAAGGAATTTTTTGTTGGGTTTTCTCCCCCATGAGGGTTGCCCAGGATAAATGTTGTACATATTGTGATTGTGTTTCTCTTAGTGATCCTACCTATGCTATTTTTATCTAGTAAATTGAAACAAAACCTAATAATAGCTCAAAAATTAACATAGCCTAGTGAGCTCATTGGCAGCTTGAGCGCACTTTTTCAGTGGACAAAACTCCCAGAAAATGAAACCCTAGTTTTCAGTGGTACCAAAAAACCAAAAAACCAGGAAACCAGAACTAGTACCAGAAGTACCAATCTAGAATTGTGCAAGCTCATTTTGAAGGGGTAAAAGTTGGATTTTTAGAAAACTGATTGCACCAAGCTAATCACCTAAGCCAAGCACACCTCCTCGTAAGTTCAGATCTAAATTCTAAGCACTTTGATTTTTTGTTCATTTTCTGAGCTTCAGGTCAATATGTCTACAAGCACTAAGCTTGTTGACAAGTTAGAAGGTGTGGATAACTTCTGTGCCTAGAAGTATAGTATTGCAGTCATTCGTGAAGAGAATGACCTAGCAAGATTCATCAAAGAAAATGTACCAGAACCCGCAGATGCTACAACTAAAGCAAAGTACCAGAAGGACATGGTTAGGGCCAAAAGAATCATTGCAGATTCTATCAAATATCACTTGATCCCTCAAGTGGCATCTAAAGATACCCCAGAAGAAATGTTTGATTCCCTAACCAGATTGTATGAAGGAACAAACATTAACCGAAAGATGAACTTGAGAACTCAACTCAAGAATACAAAGATGCAGAAATGATAAATAGTTCATGAATACTTCTCTAGAATCTCTTAATTCAAGGAACATATAGAAGGAATTGGAGATACCCTAGATGAATATGAACTCATAATGACAACTCTTAATGGTCTCACAAGACCTTGGGATGCAGTCATCCAAACCAATTATGCCAGAAAGGAAAAACTACATTTTGATAGTCTTTGGGAAGAATGTGTTCAAGAAGAAGAAAGAGTATCTAACCGAGAGGCAATACTATTAAGGGATGATGATCAAGCTCTATATACTCATACCAAAGGAGGAAAGAGAAGGCCTCACTTCAAGAAATATACCCACCCACATAAGGAATCTCACTCCCCAAATAAATTCATCCATAAAGAATCTCACCCTCCAAGGAGATTCCAAAAGTTTCAGAAAGGTCAAAGAAGAGAAAAGGATTTCTCATCCTACCAATGTTACCATTGTGACAAGATGGGACATATTGCTAAGAATTTTCCAACTAGAAGAGAAGAATACAATAAGAGGAACAAAAGGCACCATGTCCATATAGTTGAAGATGAAGAGCCACCCACAAATATGATTAAAGAATAGATTGAAGACTATTACTTAATCTCTGCCCTCTGAGGATTAGTGTCACCTAGTGAGGATATGTGGCTCATAGATAATGGTGCTTCCAAGCACATGATAGGTCATATAGACATTCTCACTAGCCTTACAGAAAATAACTTTCCCTAGAAAGTTACACTTGGAGATGACTACCAATACCCTATCAAAGGAGTAGGAGAGTCCAATTATAAACTTGATTCAGGGACCCCAATGAAGATGAAGGATTTAATATATGTACCAGGTTTGACGAAGAACTTGATTTCTTTCTCAAATTTAGATAAGAAAGGCTTCAAAGTTGCATTCATAGATGGTGAAGTCCTCAAGTGGCCTAAAGGAAAAACCATAGAAGATGCAATTGTTATTGGAATAGAAGAAGGTGGCCTATATAAATTAAAAGGTCACTCAGATGCAACCTTGATTCACTCCACTGGGAGTCCATGTGAACTTTGGCATAGAAGACTAGCTCACATAAACTACATGGACTTACCATATGTGAGCAAGGTAGTTATAGGTCTACCGGATTTCAAGGTTGATCATGAAGGTGTGTGCAAGGGATGTGAACAAGGAGAGAACATCAAGAATCCTTTCCCGAAGAGAGATAGTAAAGCAGAAGGATTCTTAGAGCTCATCCACTTAGATGTATGTGGCCCAATTCCATCCACCTCTCTTAGTGGGTATGTATACTATGTATCATTTATTGATGACTATTCTCGCAAGACTTGGTTTTACTTCTTGAAATCAAAAGATGAAGTGTTTGGGAAATTCAAGGAATTCAAAGCCTTGATATAGAATCTTGCTAAAAGAAAAATCAAGATACTCAGGTCAGATAATAGAGGATAACACACCTCAAAAGAGTTTGTAATATTTTGTAGAGATGTCGGGATTAAGAGGGATCTCACCACTCCCTACAATCCTCAACAAAATTGTGTAGCAAAAAGAAAGAACATAACTATAATGGAAGTAGTGAAGACTATGATCCATGATCAAGATCTTCCAATGCACTTATGAGAAGAAGCAACAAGAACAACAGTGTATGTACAAAATATATTATCCCACAGTGCACTTGGGTTCAAAACCCCTGAAGAAATATTCTTCGGAAAGAAGCCAAGAGTAAGCCATCTCAAAATATTTGGTTGTCCAGTGTTTGTACACGTTTCGAAAGAAAATAGAACCAAGCTGGACCCTTCAGGAAAGAAGGGAATATTTGTTGGATACTGTGAGGTCTTTAAGGCCTTTAGAATTTACAATCCAGGTTGCCATCATATTGATATCAATAGATATGTAACCTTTGATGAAGATGCAACACTTAAGAAATCAAAGAGATTCCAACTTGAAGAAGTATATGAAGAAGAACCTGTAGCTCCCAGAGTTGCATAACCAGTGAGTGAAGCCACAGTTTCCCCCGATGATGAGATTCATGAAGATCATGATATGATAGAATCTCAAGGACCTCCCTAGATGATGATCTCTCACAAGATAAATCCAGCTTGGGATAGGGAACTTATTCAAGATGGAGAGAAGTATGGTGCCCCTGAAGGAACCATGAGACACGTTAAGAAACCTAACCATTCTCCAGTTATATGGGTTTGATGTGTGATATCATAAAGAAGGAGCCTACTTGCTTTTAAAAATCCATTCATAACAAATAATGGGAAGATTCCATGACATAAGAATACCAATCCATTATAAAGAATGATGTATGGGAAATAGTTCCCAGATTGAAGAGCAAAGATATGGTATCTTCCAAATGGCTATACAAGATAAAACATGTTGCTGATGGAAGTATTGAGAAATATAAAGCAAGGTTTGTAGCTCGTGGATTTTATCAAAAGGAAGACATTGATTATGAAGAGACGTTTTCTCCTGTAGCCAGATACACTTCTATCAGAACCATCATATCCCTTGCAGCTAAGATGAAGTGGAAGTTACACCAAATGGATGTGAAAACAACTTTCTTAAATGGTGTCATTGAAGAAGAAGTGTATATAGAACAACCTCAAGGGTTTGAAGTTGAAGAAAAAAATACACATGTATGTAGGTTGAAGAAGGCTCTGTATGGATTGAAGCAAGCTCCTAGAGCTTGGTATGGAATAATTGATAGTTTCCTGACGAGCTTGGGCTTTACCAAGAGTAAAGTTTATTCTAACATTTACTTCAAGGTAAAGAATGATGAGGCTGTTATATTGCTGTTGTATGTGGATGACTTATTCTTAACTGTAGAAGAAAATATCATCATTGATTGTAAGAAGAAGCTCACTGCAAAATTTGAGATGAAAGACCCAGGCCTAATGCACTATTTCTTAGGTCTTGAGGTTTGGTAGAGCCCAAAGAAGATCTTCCTTAACCAAGGGAAGTATGCAGTTGAAATATTGAAGAGGTTGGATATGTTGGAGAGTAAATCCATGAATACACCCATGGAAACAAAGTTGAAGCTCCTGGATGATACTTCGTCAGAATTGGTTGATGTCACGCTATACAGACATATCATTGAATCGTTGATGAATTTGAGGAACACCAGGGAAAATATATGTTTTGTTGTGAACACCTTGAGTTAGTATCTGGTAGAGCCCAGCTGTGTTCACCTTTTTGCTGCAAAACATGTGATGAGATACCTTAAGGGTACATTGGACTTTGGTCTCTGCTATAATGAAGATCAAGACTTTAGACTGATTGGTTATACCAATTCAGATTGGGTTGGAAGTGTTTCTGATAGAAAGAGAACTTCAGGATGTTGTTTCAGTTTGGGGTCAACCATGACTTCATGGTAGATTAGGAAGTAATCTAGTATTGCTCTCAGCACAATAGAAGTGGAATACATTGTTGAATGTCTGCCAGTTGTGAAGCCATATGGCTACGAAATTTGTTGACATGTCTATTTAATCTGGAGATGGAAGCAACCGTGATTCTATGTGATAACCAGAGCTGCATGAAGATGACATAGAACCCTGTGTTCCATGACAAGCCAAAGCACATAGAAATATGGTATCACTACATTCGTGATATGGTGTAGAGGAGAGCCATAAATCTCTAATATGTTGGCATAGATGAGCAGGTTGCAGATGTGTTGACTAAGCTCTTGTCTTGTGTAAAGTTCAAGCACTTTCGAGACAAGCTTGGTATAGTCCGAAAGGACCTGCCTCGAAAGGGGGAGTGATGCTAATGATACTATGGTATCCTGACCAATAGTAGGTAGGTCAGTTAGGATTTTATATCCTAGGGTACTGATCATCCTTGGACAAATCCCGAAGGTATGGTAAGGAAGGTCTATCAGAGTACCTGTGCATGTATATGCTAGCTATGGACAGTAGTGGTAGCTTCGTTAGGATGTTTATAATCCCAGGGAATATTATGATTGATGGGAAGATCCCAAAGGTCCAGTAAGGTTGGTCTGTCAGAGTACCACGTGGTAGATTCGTTAGGATTTTATATCCTAGGGAATCTTATGATTCCTAGGAAGATTCTTAGGGACTGTCAGAGTACCACAAAATGTTGTAATACCTGCCTCATTTTGTTGCTCCATGATGATGATGATGATGTTGTTTCTCCAACCTTCATGCTATGATGATGTTTCTCTAGCCTTCATGCTGTGATGACGATGTTTCTCCAGCCTTCATGTTGTGATGTTGTTGTTGCTCCAGCCTTCGTGCTGTGATGTTTTTGTTGCTCCAACCTTTGTGCTGTGATGATGATGTTGTTGTTGATATTGAGTATGATGATGTACTAATTGATGTTGATACAAATGATGATGATGCCATTCCAACTCCTTGCTGTGGATGATGATATTGATGATGATAAAAAATTTCGATGATTTATAGATATGCCAGTTAGTGTTCCAAATGTTGTTGATGTTGCTACCCTCTCTCTCTCCTGATGATGTTGTAGAATACCCTTATTGTTAAGGGGGAGTGTTGAATTATTGTAACTGAAAAGAGTATTCTGTTTATTATTGAGTCATTATTTATTAGATCAATCCCCTTTTGTGGATTGATCATGTGACAAGTGACATCAAGAAGTTGTTCAAGTGAATCTATAGTAGATAAGAAGAGTCTTGGAACTTGGCTATGATATGTTGATTCTTTTATATACATATTTAAGGGTGTAAGGAAGTGGAAAGGAGCCTCCTTCCTGTTGGAGCTCGAGAATCTAGGGAGTTGTAGATTCCTTCAGGTTGGAGCATGTAAACTAGGGGGTTGGTGCCTCCTTCCAATTGGTCCTGGAAAATCTTGGAAGTTGTAGCTTCTGTTGAATGTAATATTTGTTGGATTTTAATGTTGTTCAATTACATTCAGTTACTTTATAATTTTACTTGAACTGAAGCATAAACCATGAAAAATAGAAATAATAATAACCAAGATCACAAGAAGAATAACCATGCACAGAGACACAAGTACAATAGAAAATGCTTGTATTAAATTGATGTTATTACAATGATGAGAGTTTCATATATATAGAACATATGGTGACCATCCATGAAAGGATGTGTCACTTGGATAATAAGTAACTATTTATTTACTAAGTATATTTATACGTTGTATTATAAATATCATGTCATATATATATATATATATATATATATATATATCTGGAAGAATGTATTCCTGATGTTGTCCAAACATCAACAATATTTTTATTATATAAGATTTTTTTTGTGTGGATTTCCACGTAAATCTATTGTGCATTGTGTATTTATTCTTCTTCTCCTATTGTATATTGGATACATTATTTGATTGAAAAATTAAAGGTGTAAAAAGTGCTAAATTGTACTTTATATTGATTCACCTCCCTCTCAGTATCAACAGTACTGGCCATGATACCACGAGAGGAATTAATAAGGGATAGAGAAGGGGGATTCATGTGTAAAAGAAACTAAAGCCACCTTGATGAATAATGAAGAGAAAATAGCCATATTTCATCTAGCTAGCTGAAGCAAGACAATTAATGAAAGAGGGTCTAGTAGTTGAACAAACAACCACCCCAATGAATGGAAGTATGGGAAAGAATGGCTAGGACAACTGATAATGTCGGTTAGATGTACAAAGAGCACCATCACCTAGTTTTCCTGGCTGAATCACATTCCTTCAGACAAAAGGAAGAGGGTAGAGACATTGTGTGCAAGAGAAGGCACGAGTTCTTATAGAGTACACAGAACGAGAAGAAAAGAGAGAACTTGGGGAGAATTATAGTTCCAGGAGGAAACAAAATATAGAGGGGAACTGCTGGCACGAGAGGGAACTCATGCATAAAAGGAAAATGCTCATGAGAAGAGTAGAGGAAGCTTGAGGATGCGAGTCTAAGTAAAAGAAGAATTGGGAAGCAAGCCTAGTGAATGGATGATCGATATGGAGCAGAGATGACCCGAAGTCCAGACTGGAGTGGAAGATGGTCGTGGGATTGATGCTTGCTGGAAAGAAACCGACACTGGAAGGAGAGGGTGCCGAGGGATAATATAGCTATGAAGGGACTCTCTTGTGTAGAGGAAATCCAGCTGGAAAGACATCTAATAAACCTCGTGGGAATGAAGGGAAACTTTTGATGGTGCTAGAGGAGTGGAGGAGGGTAACCTCTTGAGTTATTTACTTGATGTGGTGAGTCAATAATGAGAGAATCCCCTAGTGGAATCATGTCTTGGCATCAGGGTGGATTCTTGCCGAAGTGACTGAGCATGAAGAGCCTATGGTTGGGTGGAAAGGTGAACACCCATAGTCAGTTGGATGGCTATAAATTGTAACATATAAGTATATATATACTTTGTGTATTGAATTGAAATGTATAGCTAGAATGTTTGTATTGTAATTATGAATATGAATCCCTGACTTATGGGTTTGTTTATGTATCCATTTGGAGGCCTTTGTACTTGTATGAAATGTATCTATATGGATTTTCACGTGTATTGCAAATATGAGTAGGAGGACCTTGCATTCTTCCTTTAATGATTAAGGATCTGTATAAATGGTTCCCCCCTGTGAATGTAATCATGGATACAACTGTATGTTGTGCTTCCTATGTGTGTAGTGGAATATTTGTTGTAGGGTGATGCCTATTAAAAGAGAACATTTTTATAAACTAAGAATAAACAACACTTTCTAAGAGGAATGGGAAGAGGTTCCCTTAGATAGGCATTGGAACATCTTAGTGCCTAAGAGAGGTCTCTATGTAATTCAGAGAGCCTTAATTCTTCAGTGGAATTCCCCATCCTGGTATGGACAATTTGTAGGACGCAAATATCCACCTAAGTGGCAAAGAGGGAATTCCTTAGTGGTTTTTGGGGCAAGGAAAGAGCTCCTAAAGACCTGGTAAGCCCTATAAAATACTTAGAAGAATTCCTAAAATGGATAAGTCCTGGATCATATTGTTAAACTTGAGGAACCATGTGTTTTTCTTTGGGAGAATCATACTTGTTGATTCGTCTCAATGATTTGATCCTGACTATTGGTTGGGGAATGCGACCATCAGAGTGATTCTAGAGCAAGGATTTTGGAGACCCTGACGTGTGGAACTTTGAGAGTGTATGACAGTCGTCTGATTCAACAGGGAGTGGCTTTGGTGAAATCTGGACCATTGATCCTGACCATGACCCTATCGGAGTATGCATTCATTGAAGCACTTGTGTGCAAGGTTGCGTGGGACATCGAAGGGAGGGCTCCGAGAAATGATCTAGATTGTTGATCAGTGCATGGGTGAGATTTATTTCCAGCCGTATATTGTTGAGGGTCTTGCTTGAGTGCGGTAAAAATAGAGAGTGACATCACAATGACATGAAGTGGTTCATTCATGTGGTGCACAATAGTCGGTCAACGTGTCATAACGTGGGTGGACCACATGTCAAGTGGAGAATGTGCCACATGTTATGTTGATTTGGCATATTTGGACAGAGATCCTGGGGAAGAGTTGATGCCACGTGTTGAGTGGTACGAATGCCACTTGTCATGCCAGGTGGAAAACATTGGCATGGCTACGTGTTTTACTAGGTGGATGATGGTATTAGTGCCACATGTCTGGGGTGCCAACTAGGTTCTGGATTGGTACCCTACCCCCCTCTGGATTTGAACTTGTGACCTCTTAAAATGAAACACATGTTCTTAACCATTAGTTCCACTCGGGTTGTATATATATGTGTGTGTGTGTGTACACACACACACATATGCATGTATATGTACACACACACACACATGCATGTATATGTTTTTTTCCCTTGGAATAGAGCCTGGGAAAACCCACTCTATAGTTCCCCTCATTTCGAGGATGGTATCGGGGTAAACCATATTTTGTAGAAAGCCAAGACTTTTTCGATAGATTTCTCATTTAAGAGCTCAACATGTCATTTGCGGGAATTGAACCTGGATGGGGGAGGGACACCCCTAAACAAAACCACTCAAGGTAAACCCAATTGATAT